>HG995306.1:8599796-8735615 GCA_905332915.2 Hecatera dysodea | reverse complement strand
AGGTATTTACCAGGTAGGTGCGTAACCTACCTGGTAAACGAATATTTATAATCAGTTTTAACGGTACGAATGAGCACATAAAGACACTCGAATCATCACCCTCCATTATCTGTTTATAATTACTTTGTCCAGATGCACCATCAAAACCCCATTTACTGACAAGAGTCATGTTACTGCCAGTAACATCTGTATCCACAATTTTAAAAAGCCTTTTAACTGTTATATCCAAAACTGCTTGCAGTTTTATTTTAACCTCACCCTCAGTTATTATCATGTCTTCTTTGTCCACATAGCACTCTTTTTTCTCATGTTATATGACATCGTACGATGGGAAAAAATCACAACCCATATCTTTTGTAGTCTGTCTCATTATTTTATATTGCCATTTTGATAATTTTAATGAAGTTTTCAATGCCAGTGCTTTGTCTGCGGGATATATTCGCTTTGTAGGTTACAAGCAGGCTCGAAGCATTGTTGCATCTTCAGGGTGTTTTATTAAATGCTTCAATAATACAGCTAAATCCATGTGGTCTTCATTTTCAGCTTTCTTCACTAAAGCGTATGCTAAAGTATCAAAATCGTTATCAGCGAGAATACTTTCAGTTCTTCTTCTTTTTTGAAGTGGACTGAGGTCCGTAAATTCTTTCCGAGTTGCAAATGTAGTCGTTGACGTCGACACGGAAACACTGTGGGGCACAAGAAATTCTCGTGATGTACTAGGCACTGGGATTGGCAACACATTTGTGGATTCATCTACGTCTTCATGTCTACTACTTGAAAGCTCTTCATGTCTTAAACAAGTAGTGCTTATTTGAATAGATTCTGGCCATTGTACTTCTAAATCCAACCAATTAGCGAACTTGCTTAAAAAGGTTTTCCGCGTGCTGTGAACAGATTTCCACTTTCGTTTCAAATTACTTGTGTATGTAAAACAAAACGATTTAAGGTTTGCTTTTTCGTCTTCCGATAGAGGCAATTCCACTGAAGTTAACACTTTTTGAAATAATGCATCTGCAGCAAAAGAATTTTGTCTTAGATACACAAAAATATCAAGATTTGACACCAGACCTTCCATAATGAATTACTGAAAATTTGCGCTAGGAGAACGTTAGGGTACGAATCAATGATGATAAGTGAACTAACAAATAACTACATTCGGTATTTATACTACTTACATTTAGACCCTAAGCCATTTCTCGGAACCATATAAATTTTCTAGATGATCCAATAGTAACCTACAATAACAACAAATCGGTAACTACAATCAATTCGACATTCTTTAACAAAAGAAAAGGGCTATTTGTGTTACCGGCATTCTTTAACAAAAGAAAAGGGTTATTTGTATTACCGGTAGTTATTACCTGGTCTCATTATATTACTTCACAGGTGTCAATATTTTGGTTTTGCTAATGGGTCCTTATCTGCCACATTGTTTATTATATTGTTCCACACAGGTGACACCAATAATTTTAGTGTTATTTGACCCTTATTTGCGCCGTTGTTTATTATTTTTGTTTCACAGCTGACACCAAATGTTTTTTTTTTTGTTTTGCTAATTAAACCCTTACCTGCCTCACTAACTATTGATCTTATTACACAAGTGTTACCAAATGTTTATGATTAAATTAAGATTTACTAACTAGGCTCTTGTCGGCCCCTATCAATACCTAGAACTGGAACTAAATAATAATCATGCATCCCCACTGACTACCAGTTAAGTAATTAAGAAACGACTGTTAAACCAATTGGGTACATTGAGATTTTTTATGAGGTGAATTGGTATAATTCTCATTTTCTGATTATCTTTTTTGATTCAATAACACAACGGCTTAAAATAATATTTATACTTATGATTTCAAACTGTCAAGCTCATAAGATTTCTTGGGGACACCCAAATAATCATACTTGTCATTTTTTAATTTGAACAGTTAGTTTTTGAAGGTCAAAAAGCATATACTTATTATCAATTTAGTAACAATACAGGACAGTACAAGGTACATTACCGCAATAATAAAGTCATCAAAATATGTTTCTTTCATTAATGAAAGTGTTAACTTCAGTGGAATTGCCTCTATCGGAAGACGAAAAAGCAAACCTTAAATCGTTTTGTTTTACATACACAAGTAATTTGAAACGAAAGTGGAAATCTGTTCACAGCACGCGGAAAACCTTTTTAAGCAAGTTCGCTAATTGGTTGGATTTAGAAGTACAATGGCCAGAATCTATTCAAATAAGCACTACTTGTTTAAGACATGAAGAGCTTTCAAGTAGTAGACATGAAGACGTAGATGAATCCACAAATGTGTTGCCAATCCCAGTGCCTAGTACATCACGAGAATTTCTTGTGCCCCACAGTGTTTCCGTGTCGACGTCAACGACTACATTTGCAACTCGGAAAGAATTTACGGACCTCAGTCCACTTCAAAAAAGAAGAAGAACTGAAAGTATTCTCGCTGATAACGATTTTGATACTTTAGCATACGCTTTAGTGAAGAAAGCTGAAAATGAAGACCACATGGATTTAGCTGTATTATTGAAGCATTTAATAAAACACCCTGAAGATGCAACAATGCTTCGAGCCTGCTTGTAACCTACAAAGCGAATATATCCCGCAGACAAAGCACTGGCATTGAAAACTTCATTAAAATTATCAAAATGGCAATATAAAATAATGAGACAGACTACAAAAGATATGGGTTGTGATTTTTTCCCATCGTACGATGTCATATAACATGAGAAAAAAGAGTGCTATGTGGACAAAGAAGACATGATAATAACTGAGGGTGAGGTTAAAATAAAACTGCAAGCAGTTTTGGATATAACAGTTAAAAGGCTTTTTAAAATTGTGGATACAGATGTTACTGGCAGTAACATGACTCTTGTCAGTAAATGGGGTTTTGATGGTACATCTGGACAAAGTAATTATAAACAGATAATGGAGGGTGATGATTCGAGTGTCTTTATGTGCTCATTCGTACCGTTAAAACTGATTAGAGATACTGATGAAGTCGTATGGGAAAATCCGAATGCATCTTCTACTTTTTACTGTAGACCTATTTATTTTAAATTTGCAAAGGAAAACGATCTGAATATAAAAGAAGAAATGCTGTCGATTGAAAAAGAAATTTCCGAACTGCATCCAACAATAGTTAAAGAAGCAAATGTCAATCACAAACTCCATTTGACCATGATTGATGGTAAGATAACATCACATCTTTCAGATACATCAACAGCAGTATGTGATATCTGTCACGCGAAGCCGAAAGAAATGAATGTCATCGACATAGTATCGCAAAGAAGTCCTTCCGTAGACATGTTTAAGTTTGGCTTATCATCCCTTCATGCTCGGATTAGATGTATGGAATGCGTGTTGCATATCGCGTACCGCCTAGATTTTAAGAAATGGCAAGCTAAAGGAGAAGAGCACAAGCTTCTATTAGCCAACAAAAAGAAGACCATCCAAGAAAAGTTTCGAAATGAAATGGGGCTACTTGTAGACATAGTTAAACAAGGTGCAGGAACTACTAATGACGGAAACACTGCAAGAAGATTTTTTGCAAATCCCCAAGTAACAGCGCAGATCACAGGCGTTGATGAAGAACTCATCAGAAGATTTGCAGTGATTCTTCAGGTAGTCTCATGTGGAGAGTTTGTTGACGTGGATAGGTTTCGGCAATATTGTAATGCAACATATAACAAATACATTGAGTTATATGCATGGTATTATATGCCGTCTAGTGTGCACAAATTACTTATGCATGGTGCCGACATAATTGAATACCATAACTTTATTCCAATTGGCAAACTCTCTGAGGAGGCTTCTGAAGCGCGTAATAAGGATTTCAAAAATTTTAGAGCCTACCACTCGAGAAAAGTTAGTAGAACTGCAACAAATGAAGATATTATCCATAACTTATTGATTTCTTCTGACCCATACCTGTCCAGCATCAGACCCAAGATATGTCAACTTCGGCATAAGCCATTGTCAGATGAAGCCAAATTATTATTATGTAGCCCAGATAAAGAAAATTTTGAATTTGTAGATGCAGGAAACCAGTTTGACTTCGATTAATTTTACATTTTTCTTTCTTTGTTTATAAATATTAAGGATAGTTAGCTATATAGTTACCTAGTTTATATGATGGTTATTTTTATTATTATTTTGTTTTTATATTTTTATGTATTTTATTTATTTACCCACAATATAAGATAATAATGTGAAGTATTGTTTATTTTTTGTTACTTAAGTTACAGTTTTTAAATGGGACGCTTATGTTCAAGGTCAAAAAACATATAGTATCATACTATAATAAATATGTGTGCTACAATAGGCATACCTATTATTAATTTAGTAACAATACAGGACAGTACAAGGTACATTACCGCAATAATAAAGTCATCAAAATATGTTTCTTTCATTAATATATATCTTTTTAAAGGGGCCGTTCAAGGTCAAGGTCAAAAGTCTTAGGGCTTCGTTAGTAACTCTGTAATAATTCTTGAGAGTGAAAAGTACTAAAATAATTATTTTAAGGTATTTTTCCGTAATAACAGTACCCTGTAAAACGAAATTTTCATTAATTCATATCTCGTAAATCGGAGCGGTCGGGGTCAAGGTCAAAGGTCACATGGCTTCATTACCCACTCAGCAATCAAATATATAAGTTTCAGCTTTACATCTCAAAACACAAAAAAGTTATGACGAAAACAAATTCCATTTTCATACATTTGAAACATATAAGTAGGTATTTTATGGTGTTAAATAAAAATAAAAAAGTTGTGACTACTATAAAATTCAATGCTTTGATGGTCTCGACAAGACTGCATACTTGAAACAACCAAAAAAGCAACTTCATTTTTCAAAAAATCCTACGAAAGGGAGGCTCGAAATCCAGTCCATAGTGCGCCGTGCCTGTACGCCCCGCGGCGTTCCGACC
Source organism: Hecatera dysodea (assembly GCA_905332915.2). Taxonomy (NCBI): domain Eukaryota; kingdom Metazoa; phylum Arthropoda; class Insecta; order Lepidoptera; family Noctuidae; genus Hecatera; species Hecatera dysodea. The sequence goes on along the minus strand of HG995306.1, from coordinate 8,730,678 downwards.
CGTGCCGATACAGGCCCCGGGACCTGTCGCCCTGTCGCCGCGAACCCTGGCCGCGCACCGATGCGCGCCCCCGCACCACGTGCACCTGCGTCCGTACGCAGTGTCGCGCCGTCCGTGCGGGTTCCCGCGCCGGCCACGCGCTCGAAAGCGCCAGCCCCGCGCGGCCCCCCCGCGCCCCCCGCGCAACCACCCACCCCCGCGCCCCCCGCGCCCCCTGCGCACACCTACGCGCATATAGCCGCTCATGCCGCGCCCACGTTCGCGGCCCCAACGCCCCCCGCCGCACCGCCGCGCGCGCCCCCTGTGGCAGCGCGCGCATCGACTACCGCGGCCCAGAAGCCGAGACTCGCCGCCGCGTCGTCCGCTCCCCGCCTCTCGATGGCGGGCTCGGTTGCGTCGGCTGACCGAGCGGTGACCCGCGACCCGCGAATCAACCGTGCAGCCACAGTGCGGACGCCACCGACACCAGCCTCACCCCCGCCCCCTCGCGCTTCCGCCTGCGACTCGCCGGCCATGCTCTCGGCCTGCTCGTCCAGAGCGGGCTCGGACATGTCGCTGGCGTCAGTGGAACGCGAGGCGCTCACACTGACTTCACCAACCCCGTCGCTGGGATTCGACTACGAGTTCCAGCTGGATGCGAGGCCCCAGCGACGAAGGAGGAGCACCGATGGAGAGGAAGAGGAAGAACCTAAGCGGTACTGCCTGGAGCCACCGCAGCAACATGACCGTGAGCTGCGAGCCGCCGCCCGCTCACCGTCACCATCACCGATGACGACTGAAGAGCCGCAGGCCCCGACACCGACGCCACCTTCCGGACAAACAGTGAGTACCACTGCACTACTTAATGTCCCCGAACCGGCCGCCACTGCCACTAACACGGCGGCCCCCAAGCCCCCAAGAAAGGAGAGGCGCCCCCGCTTCCCGCCATTAGTGGTGGAGCGCCTACCAAACTGGGCCACTCATTTTAGGGCCCTAGCCTCCAAACTGGGCCGCCCACCTAGCGCTCGATCTTACGGAGTGGGAGTTAGATTCTCCCCAGAATCCGAGGAAGAGTACAGGGTTATCCAAAGATATTTAATGGCCCTAGAAAAAGAAGAAAATATCAGTTGGTTTGCCTACTCATTGCCGGCTGACAAAAAAATGAAGGTGGCCATCCGGGGCCTGCCGGCAGACACCGACCCCAAGGACATAGAGGAGGAGCTCCGCACGCTGGGATACCAGCCGGAATACGTCCGCCATATTAGGGCGCGACAAGGACGTCCCGGCTGCGTGTTCCACGCCGTGCTCCAACGTACGGCCGGAGCACGAAGCATTTACGACACCACCGTGTTTATGTACATGAGTGGTGTTAAAATAGAGGCATGGCGCAGCAAACGTGGGCCCGCGCAGTGCCATCGATGTCAAAAGTTTCGGCACTCATCCCATCAATGCCACCGCCCGCTTGCCTGTGTGCGATGCGGCGAAGAGCATATGGCCAAAGATTGCCCACGCTCGCGTGACGAACCCGCCACCTGCGTAAACTGTGGCGGCGACCACCCGGCATGCAGCGTGAGATGCCCAGTTTTTGAAAAGGAGTCCAGGCAAAAGCGGGCGGGCACTGTCGCCATAAAGACGACAACCTCACGCCCGCAACCCACGGAAGGAGGTCAGAACACGCAGGAGCGGACCCAGGGCACGTCGTTGATGGCGGCAGCAAACGGGCCCATGGACCGCGGAGCTGCCTCCTCTGGGCGGAGGAAGCGCAAACGAGGCGGGAGGAAGAAGCCGCCACAGCACGCCGAGCAGCATCACCAGCTCCGCGCCGCTTGTTGACGGGAGCCGCCGCCAGCCTGGACTCACCGCAAATGAGGTCAGTCCCGGTTTTGTTTTCACCGCCACCACCGAGGGGCTCCGCCCAGGACTCCCCGGCCATGATGTCGGCATGTTCTTCCCGTCATCGCATTTCACAGATCCTGACTTAATTAATGATAATTTTTTGACTGTCCCTGGTAACGCCGCCGCAAGCTTGGAACTTATTACCTACTATGTTAATCAGAGGTATGGCGAAGCAACGTTTACAATCGCTCCAGTGGAGCAGGCTGACATCTCGCGTATTCTCACCAACCTTAAAAGTAATGCCGAAGGGTACGACAACATTACCCTCGACATGATTTCTATGACTCTGCCGCACACCTTACCTATTATAACGGATATTATAAACCGCTCCATTTTGACGTCAACTTTCCCCGACCAATGGAAGATTTCCTCCGTTAGGCCATTGCCTAAAACCTCTAATCCAACTAGCTTGAAAGATCTACGACCCATTAGCATTCTTCCGTGTCTGTCTAAGGTACTGGAAAAAGTCGTCAGCCGCCAGTTAACACTTTTTTTGTAACAGAACAACATATTACCAGATTTGCAATCAGGATTTAGAAAGCAGCGCAGCACTGCTACTGCTTTACTTGATGTAACTGATAATGTGTTGTCTGCCCAAGATAAGGGGATGTGTACATTGCTGATTTTACTTGATTTTTCTCGGGCTTTTGATGCAATCAATATTTCACTTCTAATATTTAAGTTGACGTACTACGGTTTTGACCCTGATGCTGTGAAGTGGTTCCGGAGCTACCTCAGTGATAGGAAACAACTTGTAGATCTGCGTTTAGGGGATGGCACCACACTTAGATCGATGCTTAGATGTATAGAGAGAGGTGTCCCTCAAGGCTCCATATTGGGACCTATTCTTTTTATTCTCTACTGTGCTGATATAATTAAATGCATTCAGAAATGCCGGTACCATATATACGCCGATGATGTCCAACTTTATATATCTTTCCATCCAGACCAGTATGAGAGTGCTTTAAAAGACTTAAACGATGACTTACGCAGAATATCCGCCTGGTCGGATGAAAATTGCCTGTCACTAAACCCTAACAAAACAAAATTCATGGTTCTTGATACAAAACAGCAGCTAGCTAAACTACCCGCAACACTTGAGATCGAACTAATGGGCAAACCGGTTGACAGAGTCTATGAAGCGAGAAACCTTGGTCTTTGTATGGACACAGACCTTCGTTTTGAAAAACATGTTATCGACTCAGTAAGGAACTGCTTTTACCGCCTCAAAATTCTATATAAAATGAGGCCGTACCTTTCTGAAGCACTTCGGGAACAACTAGTAGAAAGTCTGGTTTTGTCCAGGCTTTACTACGCAGATACTGTATATGGGCCGCGGCTACTGGCTCGCACAGACAAGCTCATTCAGAGAGTCCAAAACGCGTGTGCGCGGTTTTGTTATAAAATTCCTCCCAGATCCCACGTAACTCCATACCTTAATAAGCACTTTATTCTTAAGATGAAGTCGAGACGAAAACTACACCTGGCCTGCCTTTTATTCGGTGTTATTAAATTTAAAACCCCAGAGTACCTCTACACGAAACTGAGCTGGATCGCTGGTAGACGAGAATGTGAACGAAGGCAATGCTCGCAGCAACTTGCGTGGCAGCCCCACAGTACAGCAGCATTTAGAAGCAGTTTCCGTTATGCAGCATCGAAAATATGGAATAACCTACCGCCGCCTATCAGAGCAATAAACACAGTATGCACATTTAGAAAACGTTTAAGGCAGTTTTTAATAGGTGCGCAACGGGAACTAGATCTGGTGCATTTGAATGTTTCACTGATATGACGTCGAATCTACTCGTGTCGGCTCGCGGAACATGTTGCACAAAAAAAAAGAAGTAAGATATATATATATAAAATATCTACAGTATGTGGGTGGCTTAGGTTTTCCGTTGGTGCTGGCGCCAGCGCGGCGCGCGGCGACCGCTGACTGCTGGCTGTCATGTTCCCTCGACACCCGCTTTCCGTCGAATGTGGGAGGCCTGTTGAATGAACAATACTATCAATTAAAATAATATTCTATTACTTGCTTGTTTGTTAGATTTACATTGCACACTTTACGATTTCACTCACCCTTTATGCCTGGCCTACTCGCAATTCAGTACTTGCGTCCAGTGTTGAGATCACCATCAAGCCTCTCGCAGTGACAAGGAATGTGCGGCTCGACGAAAACATAATACATACATACATTGCAACCCGCAACTACAAAAAAAAAAAAGATAAGATAAGATAAGATAAGTCTTTATTTGCTTTAAACATGGTATAAAGTTGTTACAGTCAGGTATTAATCTATAGTCCACATGTTTAGCTATTTGTTTCAATTGCATGCAAAATTATAATTATTAGTTTATGAGTATTCAATCAATTCAATTCAATGTCATAATATGTATTAAGTCAATATAATAGTTTTATCTCAGCTTTATCCATAATCACAAAAGTCCAGAAAGTTAAAGTTTGTGGTTAAAAAAATCTTTAAAGTCGTAAAACATATGTTCTTTTAGCCATTTCAATAGTCTGTTTTTAAATGAGTTTATATTATATAACAATTTTATTTCTATTGGAATTTTGTTATAAATTCGAATACACATGACTAAGAAACTTTTTGCATACTTAGCCGATTTAGGAGTATCCTGCAGTGCAAGTCTGCATGGATCTCTATTTCGAGAGTTCATTTGATAGGCTTTTTTGAACAATCCCTTATTATTGTAAACATAATTACAGATTTCGTAAATGTATAGTGACGGAAGTGGTAATATACCCAGCTTTTTAAAGAAAAGCTTACATGACTCATCAGGACGGATACCACAAATGGCTCTGATGCATTTCTTTTGCGCAATAAATGCTCTGTGCCTATCCGTACTGTTACCCCAAAACATAAGTCCATATCGTAAGAGAGATTCTATATAGGCGTGATATGTTGTAATTGCTGTTTTCTTGTTGGTAATATTCTTTATTTGTCTGAGAGCATAAACAAACTTGTTAATCCTTCCGCTTAATATTGTATTTAGTGTGTTTAGATTTATTGAACTGCATATAATTAGATTTATCTAGATTAATTTTTAATTTATTCGTTTGTAACCATTTTATAACGTCGTCAATAGTATTATTAATGTCCACTTCATGATCAGATTTAGTTTTATAATTTTTATCAGATGTCACGATAATCGAGATGTCATCGGCAAATAGTACACATTTATGAGTAGTCACTAGCGGTAAGTCGTTTATGTATATTAGAAACAATAAGGGTCCTAATATACTTCCTTGGGGGACGCCGCAATGTTTAATTCTATAGTCAGATGAATACGAGGTTAATAAATTTTCATTTACTCTATTAATAACAACGTATTGTTTTCGGTTGCTTAAGTAAGACGCGATCCATTGCAGTGCTAGACCTCTTATTCCACTTTTTTCTAATTTTCTCAATAATATATTATGTGTCGTATAACAACTGTAATTCTAATAAACCAAAATGGATAAGCAGGGGGCTTATCCATTTTGGTTTATTAGAATTACAGTTGTTTATTTTAATCTTAATCTTTGGGAAACATAAGTTATACAATAAACATAAAAAATCGTGAAATTTATTGAATGCGATGAGAAAAAGTAGGTTATCTAGGTAGTTTCTCTTATTATTACATTAGGTATCCATATGATACGACACTCGCCTTCTGTTAGTATCCTTTTAGACACTGCGTTTTCACTTCTGTGAAACGTTTGAAATGCACTGGCACGATATAACTGCACTTTAAAAACAACACTTAAATATTTTATGCTGAGTCATCAGACATCTATCACTCGCCGCTGCTAATAACAAAGTGATTATGTAATATGCTATGCACAGTCTCATAGCGCAGGGAATCGTGCAAAACCGGTTTCTGTTTACATTCCGGGACGTTTCACTGTGCAGTTATACTTATAATGAAGTAGATCATGTTTTTTTTTGTCTATGTTTCTTGCTCCAACTGTTTAGTGTATTTATTTATTATTTATTCATAACAACTTATCATTTACCACATACTCTTATATATCTACATAACACAGAAAACTTATATATTTATCTTAATATCTACTACCTCGCGGAGCTGATTTACATCCGTGCACTTGAAAGAAAGAATAAAATTTATTTAGTGCAGAAAACACACACGATACAAAGAATGCAAAAAAAAAAATAGTACATGTGACGCGCACTTCAGGAAGGTTCAGTTGAAAACCAGCGTCAGGCAATAAGTTGTCTGGCATTATGCTGAACTGAACCTATTTGGCGCAGCCGCAGGACACGCATTTCTTTTCTTGTTTTAGAATTAAGTTTTTATGGTGTGTATTTTGTGTGTCTCGATTCAATACTCAATACTCAATACATTTATTTGCATTCCACAATGTGAACTTAGGTGGTAGGTACATATTAAATATACATAATTTTAGATCATTGTGGACCCTGTCGGGCACAGCAAGATAGAACAGAGGAAGAGGGCTTATTATTATTTAAAACAAGTAAAATGTTAATGTTTTTTCTACTACTCACTTCAATTTTGGTTATTTTTGGTATTCATTTTCATTTATTAATTTTATTTATCATTAAAATATTCACTAATATTATAATAGCATTTATGGATTAGGAATTTTTTAAGTTTATTTGTAAATATATTAAATTTTTGTTCGTTTTTAATTGCTTCTGGTAATTTATTGTATATTTTTACTGACATTACTAAAGTGCTTGTTGAGTGAATTTTCAGCTTAGAGCCACCGGGTAAGTTTAGTCTATTTTTGTGTCGTAGTGTATATCTAGATTGTATGTTTTCGCGCGTACTGAATAATTGTTGGTTGTTTCTAACAAATTTGCATATTTCTAAGATATATAAACAGGGAAGTGTTAACACTTTGTGTTCTTGGAAATGTGGTTTACAGCTGTCTGTGTCGTCTATATTAACTAATATTCTTATGAGACGTTTTTGCAGTGTGAAAAGTGTAGGCGCATGTGTACTGTTTCCCCATAATATTACGCCATAGCTTAACCATGCATATGCATAGGCATAATACGTCACCAAAGCTGTCTGAAGGTTTGTAGTTTTTTTAATTTCGCGGAGAGCATAAGCAAATTTTGATAATTTTGACCGTATAACTTTTATGTGCGATTTCCAATTTAAATTCGTATCTACGGATAGACCGAGTAGAGTGAATTCTTGTACTGTCTCTATTGCTGTGTCATTGTAAATAAAATCTATATCTAGAGGTATTTTTTGGCGTGGGTGGAAGGATATGATTTTAGTTTTGTTGAAATTAATTTCGAGATTGTGTTCTGTCATCCATGTTATTATTTTATTGAGTATGTTTGTAAGTGTTTCAGTTAAATTGTTATTGTTTTGGCATGAAGTTAGTATTGAAATGTCGTCAGCAAACAGAACACATGACTCGTTTATGTACTTTGGGAGGTCGTTTATATAAATTATAAATAAAAGGGATCCAATTACACTCCCTTGGGGGATTGAGGTGTTTATTCTTTTGCTGTCCGATCGAATGTGTTGTATTTCGTCAGTATATTCATTATAGAATTCAACCTCAACTTGGTGTTCCCTATTTTCCAAGTATGATTTAAACCATTCATAAGTTTTTCCGCGTATCCCTATTCCTTGTAACTTATTCAGTAAGATATTATATTGCACTTTATCATATGCCTTTGTCACATCTAACAGTAAACCCACAGCGTATTTTTTTTTTGTTAACTATATTAATACCTAGCTTCTTGGATAAATTTATATATGGCCAGAACTGTAGAGCGATTCTTTCGGAAACCGTTTTGTGATTCATCAAAAATGTTGTATTTTTCGCAAAATGAGTAAACACGATTACACATTGCTTTCTCAAATATCTTCGATGCTGTAGGTAAAAGAGCTATAGGGCGGTAATTAGTGGGATCGGTTTTAGATTTTTTTTTGTGAACTGGTTTTATTATAGCTTTCTTTAGGTAGTTTGGGAACCTTCCTTCTTCAAAAGACTGATTGACAAGCAAATAAAAAGGTACGGTAAGTTCATTGGCACACTGTTTTACTAGGTTTGGTGGCAGTTCGTCTATTCCGTAGCTATTTTTGCTTTTGAGGCTTTTTAATAATATATTCACTTCACTAGGATCTACTAGGCTAAGGAATATAGTGTTTTCTGTGGGGTGAAGTACCGAAGTACAGCGCGGCTCTTTGTCGGGGGGTTGGGCATGTTTGGCTCCGATAGATGCAAAGAAGTTGTTAAATATATTTGCAATTTGTTTAGGTTCCGTGACAACTTTGTTATTTATTTGTAGCGTTATGTTGCTTTTGACTTTTTTAACATTTTTGTTTGTTCTTTCATTAATTATTTTCCACATAGTCTTCACTTTATTACTAGAGTTTGTTAATTTATTTATATACTGTAGTTTTTTTGCCTTGTTTACAATCTTTTTTAAATTTTTTTCATAAATTTTGTAGTTTTGTTTAATTAATGGGTTATTAGTTTTAGTTGAAAGTATTTTTTCTAGCCTTTTATTTTTGCACGAAGTTTTAATTCCTTTAGTAAGCCAATATTTTTTGTAATTAGTTTTTATTTTTAGTTTTGTTTTTGGTATACATTCGTTTAGTAAGTTAGTAAGTGTATTATTAAATATTTCATAGTTTTCGTTTATGTCTTTATCGGATTTGATTATGTCGTTCCAGTTCAGTTCTCTCAATTTAGATTTAAAGTGCTGTGTATTTTTATTATTAAACAGTCTTTTTTTAACAACCCAGACGATTTGTCTAGTATGTTGGGCTACAGTCAAGTTTATAGTTGTACTACTATGATCAGAAAACCCCAACTCCTCTACTGATGCGTTCGATCTAATATTAAAATTTGTGAATATCAAATCGAGACACGTTGAGGTAGTTTGTGTTATTCGTGTTGGTACTTTTATGTGTTGCTTAAACTTATATTCTAACATGAAATCTAAAAATTGGTTAGTTTTTAAACTATTATCTATATTTTAAACTATTATATATATTTATATTAAAATCTCCTCCGATTGTGCCAAATAAACTCGTTTTCTTTCTTTCTTTCTTTGTCAAGGGTCGGATATGTCGGCGTCCTCAACCGGGTCCTATGCGGCTCACCGCGGCATGTCCGAGGATATGCCGGGACGAGCCGGGTATATGGAAGTGGACCACCCCTCCACCTCATCTGACGCGCTGGGATTTGGATTTGAGTTCCAGCTTGAGGCCAGACCCCAGCGCCGTCCAAGAAGCCCCGACGACGGGGCCGACGAAGAGGCCAAACGCCACTGCCTTGACCACCCACTGCCGCAGCGCGCCTCGCGAGGCGGGGGTCGGGAGGGGCAGCGTGCCGACTCCGATTCTTCGGGCCGCCGCAGTCCACAGGCCCCCATTGCAGAGGGCGCCACTGCGGCTACAGAACCCAACAGCGGCCTGTCCGCGGCTGCGCCCGCGACCGCCACGAAAGCCGCGCCCAAAAAGAGCGCACCCCGCTATCCTCCGCTGATAGTGGAGAGACTGCCCGACTGGACCACGCACTTTAGAGCCGTGAGTGCCAAGTTGGGCCACCCACCGAATGCCCGCCCGTATCAGGGTGGCATTCGGTTCCTGCCCGAAAGCAAGGAGGAATACCGAGTGGTCCAGCGGTACCTCACCGAGCTCGAAAAGGCGAGTGGTCTGGCCTGGTTTGCCTACTCGCTGCCAGCGGAGCGCAGCGTCAAAGTGGCCATACGCGGGCTGCCCGCGGACACCCCACCGGAAGAAATCGAGGAGGAGCTCCGCCTGCATGGCTATGAGCCGGAGTTCGTGCGCAACATCAAGGCGCGCGAAGGGCGACCCGGCTGCATATTCCATGCAGTGCTAAAAAGGACGCCCGATTTCAGGAAAATTTACGACATCACGACTCTACTTTATATGCGTGGTGTCAAAATCGAGGCGTGGAGGGGCAAGCAAGGTCCTGCCCAGTGCCACCGGTGCCAGCAGTTTCGCCGCCCGCTCACTTGTGTTAGATGCGGGGCAAACCACGCTGCCAGAGACTGCCCACGGCCACGCACGGAGCCGGCCACCTGCGCCAACTGCGCGGGCGACCACAAATGCCCCGTCTTCATTAAGGAGACGAAGAACAAGAGAGCGGGCACTGCCTCACCTCATCACTCCATCACGCGTGGACAGAGCCGGCCCTCTGCAACCGTTGGGCCCGTAAGCGCCAACGACAGCGAGGCGCCGAGCACTACGCTGATGGCGGCAGCAAACGGGCCGACCAACAAAGATGCTGCCACCTCCGGGGGGCGGAGAAAGAGGAAGAGGGGAGGGAGAAAGAAGAAGAAGGCGACTACCCCCCCCCCCCACCACAGAGGACCCCAAGGCGGACCCTGCTCCAAGTCAGGCGCAGGCGAAACCAGCTGTCGCTGCCGAGAAGACTCAAGCCAAGAAGGCAGTGTCTATCGCGCGGCGCATAACAGAAGACTCGAGCACTGCCCCAAAGGCACAGAGCGCTCCGGCCCAAGCCGAGACACACGCCACTCCGCCTCCTCCTTTGCGATCAGCAAATCGACGTGGCGCTTATTAGCGAGACGTTCCTGGGCCCGGCGGACAAACCGCGATTCCCAGGCTACGTCACCTATAGGCAGGACGAAAAGTCGGTTGTCGGAACCCGTTATCGCGGTCTGGCGATACTGGTGAAGCGAAGAGTCGTCCATCAGCCACTCCCCACTCCATCACCCAATTCATTTTACGCGCTGGGTGTTCAACTGCATGTCGCCGGCGAGGACATAGACGTCTACGCGGCCTATATACCGCCCGCCGCTCCCTTCGATGTGGTCGAGCTGCGGGCGCTACTTCTTGGGTCGCAACGGCCAACACTCCTTGCCGGCGACCTAAATTGCAAGCACCTGCCGCTTGCCAGTGGCAACAAGAGCCGAGGAGGCTCCGAGTCATCGTCGTCATCCGGATCTGACTCCTTTAAGGAGCTGATGGCGCACGAGTTTGTAGAGGAGGGTTCGCCTGAGCGCCGGGGTGGTGCGGAGTTGGATTCCGGCTCCGCGCCAGACCTAGTAACGGTCAGCTCGGCGGGCTCTGGAAACGGAAGAGAGGGGGCTGCTGCGGAGAACGTCATGTTCTTCCGCAAGCGGGCCAGACGGGAGGATACCGGGGGGTCGTCCTCCGAGGGCGAATTTGCCTCCGCCCGCAAAATCCCCACCGCTAGGCGGGGCAGGGGCTGTGAGGCAGGGAGGGGGCTGGCTGCCTCTACCCGGGAGGTGGAGCGTCGGGCCGGGGGGGTGGTGGAGGAGGGGCGTCGCCCTGGGGGGAGCGGTCGTGGGGCTCCCTCTTCTCTTCCGCCTCCTCTCAACTCTGACGACTCAGAGCCCCCGGGAGAGGTACCTCCCGCTGCCGAGGAGCAGAGGGCGAACTTCGAGGAGGTGGTGGAGGCCGCGATCCGCGCCGTGGCCTTCAAGAGGAAGCAGTCCTCGAGGAGGGAGGCCATCGGCGCGGCCAAAGCCTCCATCCTGGTGGCAGCGGCGGCCAACGTTGGCGAGCCTGCCTCAAAGGAGGCGTCGGAGTTGCGGGCGGAGGTCGCCCGCCTCGCGGTTCTTACGGAGCGACTCGTTCGGGAGAATGAGTCGCTCCGGAGGGACCTTGCGGGGATGGCCAGAGCGGCCTCTGTGGAGCCGCGAGGGGGACTGAGTCCGGCAGCGCCAGAGGGGGGCCGAGTGCTGAGCCAGGTGCGTGACCTGGTGCGGCAGGAGCTGGCTCCCTTCCGGAGGCAGTTCTCCGTGCTGGAGGACATGGTCCGGCGTCCCCCAACAGTGGCAACTCAGAAGGCCCCAGGCCAGCAGCAGAAGGCGGCTTCGTACGCGGCCGCCGTGGCTGCCGGCCCGGGAACGTCCGGCCAGGCGAAGGCGAAGGCCAAGGGGGGAGCCGCGCCTGCGCCTGTGACGCCGGCGGCTGCGGCGCCGGCGACGACCTAGTCGGCCCCGGCAAAAAGGGGTAGGAGGAAGGCTGGAGGAGGAGCGGCTAAGGCTGCAGCGCCAGTGGTGCCGCAGCCGCCCCCACCCCCACCCTCGGACCCTCCTGCGGCCGAGGCCGAGTGGCAGGTTGCTGGCCAGAAGCGGAAGGCCAAAGAGGCGGCCAAGAAGAAGGCGAGGAGGCAGCGGCGGAAGGCCAACGCCATTGCGGCGAGGCTTCGCGCCCCGAAGTCCGCGGCTGTAGTGTTAACACTGCAGCCGGAAGCGGAACAGAGGGGCGTGACTTATCTCGCCGTATTGAAGCGGGCGAAGGAGGCGGTGAGCCTCCAAGAGCTGGGCATCAGCGGGGGCATCGGGGTCAGGAGGACCTTGACCGGTGCCCGGAAGCTCGAGCTCGCCGGAGCGGAGATTGGCCCGTTCGCGGACGCCCTGGCGGAAAGGCTGAGGGCGGTCTTACCCGCGGACGAGGTCCGGGTGTCCAGGCCGACTAAGCGCATCGACATGCACATAGTGGGCCTGGATGACTCCGTGACAGAGGAGGAGGTTGTGGCCGCCGTCGCCAGGACTGGGGGGTGCTCTGCCGAGCTTGTCAAGGCGGGCACCATCCGTCCTGATAACACGGGCATGCAAACCCTTGTGGAGCTGCCCCGTGGCGGCGGCCAGAACTCTGTCGGAGGGACGAAGGCTCTTGGTGGGGTGGGTGTCTGCGCGGGTAAAACTGCTGGAACCCAGGCCTCTGAGGTGCTACCGCTGCCATGTGGGCAACCACACGGGAGCTATGTGCCCCTCGGAGGTGGACCGCAGCGGACTTTGTTTCCGCTGTGGTCAGCCCGGTCATCGGGCCGGCTCGTGCGAGGCCATGCCGCACTGCGTTGCATGTGCGGCTGTTGGTTAGCCGGCCGAGCACTGGGCTGGGGGAAGGGCCTGCGCGCCATCCGCCCCGACCAAGGGCAAGAGGTCCGCCGCCGCCGCCGCCTCTGCCGCCGCCGTGGCTTCCGTCGCCGCTTCTGCCGCTTCTGCTGTGGGTGCTGCGACTCCCGGTACTCGGGAGGGGGCTGAAATGGAGTGCCAGTAATGGTCCCATTACGGCCTCCTCCAGAGACAAGTCGGCCGCTGTGCTATCGCGCAGTGGCTGATGCCTGTGGACAATGAGCGTGGGTGGCTCGCCGTCCGATACCAGGCTGAGTCGACGACGCGTTGTGTTCCACGTGCGTCTTAAGGAGCCGTCAGCACCAGGGACGGGGCCCCATAGGGTCGGTGCCTACTATTTAATGTACTCTGTGCCTACTAGGGTTGCGGAATTTGTTCGAAAGAGTTACCGCGGCCCTGGAACGCAAAGGGCACAAGAGGAACATGGGTGGGTTTTAGTCAGTAAGAGTCTGACACTCCCTACCGCTCCACCCAGGGCGGGAGGGGTCATTTGATGATTTCCCATCCAAAAAAAAAAAAAGGTATATTATTAGACAAACATTTAAACTTTAAGGCGCATATTAAGTTAACCTCCTTACGGGTAGAGTTAGAAAATTAATTTACATATTTTAGAACCCTGCGATACGTTGCAAACTTTAAAGTTATTCATACTGTTTATTTTGCCTTAAGCTCCTCTATTATTTCATACTGTATCTCATACTGGAGCGGTGCTGCCAAGATCACTTTATTGCCCCTGGAAGTCGCTCATAGAGCTATTTTAAAGGTTGCAACATTTCGACATTTCATGTTCCCTACCAATGAACTGTGCAGTCACTGGGGAATTCTCAATATACGCCAACATTTTATTTTACAAATAATATTATTACAACACAGAAAACCCCCATACCATAAAATAGCTAAACGTCGAAAAGACAACATATGCACAATTCCTCGAATGCGATCATCCTTCTCTAAAAGATTTTTTTACTACCAAGGCCCGGCTCTCTATAATAAGATAAATAAGCATTGTCCAATATATGGTTTGTCATATTACAAGTGTAAAAAGGCTGTTTACTCATTCTTACAAGGTAAAAACTACGACGAAACAGAAAAATTAATAACTGATTTCAATTGATTCGCTTGGTTGTATATATATATTTCCTGATCATTTACTACAAATATATTGTAATACATACAGTCTGCGACAAAACTTTAGCACACCTAATAAATTTAATTATATTTAGTAAACCGTACAAGTAATGAGACTCCTTTGTATATTCACAAATGACCGCACTAGCAGTGTTTATATTTCTTTCTATCTCGTTCGTCGTTTTATCGCAAACATGTTGGAACACGTTTAATACCGATTTTATGATGCGACAAAACTATAGCACATTCTCAGTATTAATTCGTTTATCGAAGAGGATTGTTGACCGTGATTGTGAATTTTAGTGTCAATATATTCGCTATACAAATATCTGTAATTGTTTATTTAAGTTTTTTGTAATGCCTCACGGAAAAAGGCTTAATAATACTGAGATTGATATAATCAACAATTATTATTTATCCCATTCCTGCAATAAATATTTTTTCAAGTCATTGACCGTTTCAAATTGACGACCGTTACTATACACAGCCCGTGCTAAATCTGCCCAACAATTTTCGATTATGTTAAGGTCAGGGGACCTTGCTGGCCAACTTAATGTTCTAATATTGTGATGTGAGAAGTATTGTTGGACACTCTTCGCGATGTGCACTTTAGCATTATCTTGTTGAAATATATATTTTTCTCCAGCAATCTTCTTCCCATGCTTGGATAACTGTTCATCTATAATTTCTAAATAGCTTTGACTCTTTAAATTGCCTGATATAAACACTAAATCAGTTTTTCCTTGGTAGCCCACCGCTGCCCATACCATTACACTACCGCCTCCCATGTGACGACGACTCAGATACTTCGTTTTCTTTCTCAAATCATGAAAATAGTATTGATAGCTATCAGGACCATCTAAATTAAATTTTTTTTCATCAGAAGATATTACTTTTCGCCACGTTTTTATCCATGAAATATGTTTTTGAGCGAATTGCAATCTTTCTGCTTTATGTTCTTTCGTTAAAACGGGTTAACGCTGTAATTTTTTTCTTTTTATATGTTTACAACTCTTCAATAAACGTTGAACATTACGTACGTTTGTTTTTACACCCGCTTGTGTAGCGATTTCTCTAGCAGTTGCGGCTGAATTCGATGCAATTCTTAAAATCAGTCTTTTTTCTCTGTCACTAATCGCCCTTGGGCGACCTCCATGGTTTTTTTTTAGATAATTTCCAGGATCTTTTAAATAATTTTGAATTACTTTACGGCTTCGATTAATCAATTGAGCAATTTGGCTAATAGTATATTGTTTTAACTTACAATTTGGACCAAGAAAATATAAAAAAACAGTTTGATTCTCTTCCAGAACGAATGATGAGTGTTGTAATGAATAAAGGCGGACCTACACGTCTTTAAAATTGATATTTAAAAAAAAAAATTAATAGTTTTTCTTTTCTTTTTTGTATGTGTGCTATAGTTTTGTCGCACCATGAAGTAATGTTTAAAATTATTCTCATATTTAAGTGTTGTGACGATGGTCAAAATAACGACTATTGTAAACCCCATTAGTTCAGTAATTCAATACCATCTATTGGATTTACATTACTTGCATGGTTAATAAAAAAATATAAAATGTATAAGATGTGCTAAAGTTTTGTCGCGGACTGTAGAATACGTTAACATTATAATAAAGATGTATATCGTAATCTTACTAATTTTCGTTACGGTCATAGAATATAATCCGCTACAGGTTATGCTTATGACTCGTAACCTGCAGCAGAAATACTACTTATTCGCACCGCATTTTTTTTTGGATGGGAAATCATCAAATGACCCCTCCCGCCCTGGGTGGAGCGGTAGGGAGTGTCAGACTCTTACTGACTAAAACCCACCCGTGTTCCTCTTGTGCCCTTTGCGTTCCAGGGCCGCGGTAACTCTTCGAACAAATTCCGCAACCCTTGCAGGCACCGACCCTATGGGGCCCCGTCCCTGGTGCTGACGGCTCCTTGAGACGCGCGTGGAACACAACGCGTCGTCGACTCAACCTGGTATCGGACGGCGAGCCACCCACGCTCACCGTCCACAGGCATCAGCCACTGCGCAATAGCACAGCGGCCGACTTGTCTCTGGAGGAGGCCGAAATGGGACCATTACTGGCACTCCATTTCAGCCCCGAGTACCGGGAGTCGCAGCACCCACAGCAGCAGCGGCAGTGGCGGCGACGGAAGCCGCGGCGGCGGCAGAAGCGGTGGCGGCGGCGGACCTCTTGCCCTTGGTCGTGGCGGATGGCGCGCAGGCCCTTCCCCCAGCCCAGTGCCAACAGCCGCACATGCACTGCAGTGCGGCGTGGCCTCGCACGAGCCGGCCCGATGACCGGGCTGACCACAGCGGAAACAAAGTCCGCTGCGGTCCACCTCCGAGGGGCACCGCATAACTACTCACCTACTCGGTTGGTAACAACAAATACTCACCTACCCACTATTTACATGATTTACTTCATTTAATATACCTACCCTATTATTTTATCTTGTTTGCTTGTGACTTTTTGTGTTAGTTTTTTGTTTTTGTTTTAGCCATTTTTTTTTAAATCTTATGGTTACTACACTACACTAAAATATTTGTGTTTAACCATATTCGTTTGTATACGTGTTGTTTATGGTGTCCTGTGATGTAAACTGTGTACGATTTTATTATTACTTTCCTTGGGGACCGGCACTGTACTCTTTAACACAGGTTATTTATTAACCTAGCTAGGAATGCAGCACCTCACCCACTATTTTATGCAGTCTTTGTACACTATATACCCATACAAAATATTGAAAGTCTTACAATTTCCCCTTTTTTTTCATAGTTAGTTCAACTTGGTGGTGCACTTGATCTGAGCTCATAAAGGAATGTTCACATTATCCCCAGAATCATCATAAAACGCATTTTTGCTGGTCAAGAGATGTGGGTTTACGATTTTGACATGCAAACTAGTCAGCAAGCTTTGGAGCGGTGCCTTCCAACTGGGCCGAAACCGGAAAAAACACGCCTAAGTCGATTAAAGTCAAAGTCATGGTGACTATTTTCTTTGACTATCGTGATGTTGTGCACTCGAAGTTCTTCCCGGAAGTTCAAACGGTAAATAATGCATATTATTTAATTATTTGCGTTATGGAGAGCAAATTAGACGAAAAAAGCCAGATAATTATGTGGCAAAAAAATCTTGGATTTTGCACTACGACAATGCGCCTTCGCACAAGGCCATCATTGTCAACGAATTTTTGACCTAAAACTCAACAAATCCCATCGAGCAACCTCCTTATTCTCCAGATATCTTGCCAGCCGACTTCTTTTTTCCTAAACTCAAATTATCACTTCATGGCACCCGTTTTCCTTCGGTAGAAGACATAAAGGAGAATTCGCGGCGAGAACTGCACTCCAGTCCAGAAAAAGCGTTTAAAATATGTTTTGATGACTGGATTATTCGTTGGTTGGCATAAGTGTATCGTTTCTAAAGGAGCATATTTTGAAGGTGATAAAATAATTTTGGATGAATAACTAACATTTTGTGTATGACTGGTCTTTTAGCGGTACTTTCTTGACAGACTAGTATTACTGATATGGAACCACCAAAATATTTGATCTATTCCCATCCAATACCAAGAGCTAATACCATTTGGTATTAGTTTATTTCCGAATTTATTTTCTATTCCCAACGAGTACCACATTTTTTTTAATAACAAACCTATTACTAACGAATACCAAAACGTGACTTTTTGTACACTCAGCTACACAAAGTTTTATTTTATTTTCTAACATTTACATACTATCGTAATTGAATGCTAAAAGTCTAAAACTTTCATAACTAACAGTTAAGCAGTTCAAATGAATCATTTCTCTTTACCTGCTGCGGCGAAGGAACTGAATAATTTACGAGAAACGGTATTAAAGTCTGATTTCACCCCAATACCTAGGATTTATAACACATTTAAATCCCAATTCTCTGAAGCTAAACAGAATTTCGTGAAAAATATCTCATCATTTCAAAACACGAAAACAAAATTGTATAAAGCAAGAAACAAGGAAGCTGATGTGTCTAAAATAAAGTGCAAATCAGTGGATGAAGTAGAAACCCCTTTACAATTTCGAGATTTTGTACTGTATGATTATAAAGACGAGTCTAATACCCGAATAATTATTTTGGCCCATCCAAATCAACTAGCGCAAAAGGGAAAAATTAAAGTTTACGAATGTGATGGGACGATTAAATGTTGCCCTGTGCCATTTGTCCAGTTGTATTCTATCCTTCTATCCTTTATTTGATTGTTTGTATATAATATTATGATTGTTGGACTTGGAATAGTAAAATAAAAGTATCTAATATCTCTAAATCTCTAAAAATTACTAAATAAAAGAAAAAATCGATATGTGAATTATATTCGAATCCTAATCTTGATTAAACATTACTTAAAATCACTCAAAGCATTTTAATTTTACTGAAACTGACTGTACCTAATTTCTTCAAACTTATTTTGGTATTGGTTTTAAATGTGGTACTCGTTGGGAATAGAAAATGTTTTCGGAAATAAACTAATACCAAATGGTATTACCTCTTGGTATTGGATGGGAATAGATCAAATATTTTTGTGCACTGCTTAAAAAACATTCCTAGAGATGTTGATTTGTTTCAATATAAACTAACTATGGATTTCAAAGAATATTCCAAAAAATCTGGCGATTTATCTAGTGTATGAATTCATTTCTTAAGATCCTCAAATGGCTCGGAAGCAAAGTGTAAACATTATCATGGGATTTTTAAGGTTAGAGGCAGTCCCATGCCATAATTCAGCGTTCTATTACTGCTACGAGGAGTAGCATCATTGGTAATGAAATACCTATTATCAAACGGTAAAACATGACTGATTATTACAACTAAATCATTACTTAACACGCTTATTAGTTTCAGCAAATACATCAAAGATCATGCATACAACTTTAAACCGGAAAACCCGCGGTCGATCGCCATAGCAATTTGGTAGGTATCTATTTGACATGGTGCATAGTCACTGGAATGTTATAAAAATCTCCGTTCCCGGGTACCATTTTGAAGGTTTGTGCTTATGAGACCCATAAATTATTTATTTACTGCAATAACTACTTTAAAATAGTATTTACTTATCTCGGCATTTTGTAAGTCATTGGTAATGTGGCGGGAATCCATGCGGGAAGAAAGTGTGGGAAGGACGTGTCCTCCGCGACGATGATGACTTAGACACGAGGGACACTACTGCGCGGGGTGACAGGCGAGAGCAGATAGCGCCTTTTTAGCCAATTATTGTGGCTAAGTGTCTTTTAAGTGGAGGATTTATACCATAAAATGAGTAACTAAAGGCGGTTAGAGATTTGAGAAAAGTACTTTTTAATTATTATTGCATGAGTCCTACGCTAAAAAGTCGTTAGCAGATTTTAACGTGTTTCTAGTGTAGTATTTTTATTAGACGCCTTTTTAGTCCAGGTTATTGACGCAAACTACCAAAAAGCTTCTTGGCTTGAAAGTAAATTAAAGTATCTTTAGGACTTTTTAGTGTAGTAGTGTCAAAAAAGGGTCTTTTTTGCCAAGCAAAACTTAAGAAAAATATAAAAAAAATATGGCGTTAAGGGTTACATGTGACCTTTTAGTTAAATATGGATGGTTAACGTACTTTAAGTAGCGTAAACTATTCCTTTTTTAGTGTTTAACGACCTATACGCTAAAAATATTTCAAAAAGTATAAGTATTAGAAATATGATACTTACACAGATCGATAGAGAATTTTTTTCTACATACGATGGCGCTAAAACCTCAAAATCGACCATCTGAGGGTTTACGCCTTTCTTGTTAATGGACGGCAGTACTGTTACTTTTTGTCGTTCTGTTCTCTGGTAGATAAAAATGTTATTTTGAATGTTCACGGTGGAATGTTGAATGTGGTACTAGTTCGGGATGGCCTTCATGAGGTTTGTGTGTCCAGCACGGATAGCATTGTCCCGCCAGACGCATATCACCCACCGCTGGAAATAGAGGTAACAATTGAATCAGTACATTGTTCAGACGTAATAGAGCCAAGGAACATAAATTCTATGAGAGATTGGAATTTTAACAAGTGCGATTATGAGAAACTTTATCTGTTGCTATCAGAGATCTCTTGGGCAACTGTATTACAGGCCAGTAACGTTTCTGAAGCTGTAAACACCTTCTATAATATAATTTATGAAATTTTTGATAGCTGTATGCCAAAGAAGCGTCGCTCGAACTCTAACAATAGGCGGTATCCTGTATCCCCACCGAATGTGTCTCCACGTTGTCGTCGTGGTGGGGCTTGAGCGTCTCAATGATCTTGCGAGCTTTCCCGGTAGAGCCACTCATGCCGGAAGGTCGCAAGTGAGAGATCAGACCAAGAGAGACACACGCTTGCTCGCTGCTCTTTGGTACGCGTCTGATCATCAGACGTGACTGTGAGAGCAGCGAGCAGGTGGAGAGGTGAGGTGAGAAGAGTGAGCCCTGAGAAGGGGCGGAGCGAACAGGGACCGCCCCTTAAAAGGAACACCATGAAAAAATAAGGCGAATGTAAAATGAGTCCCCAGGTGGGTCCCGACTGCTCAGCGGTCGGGGAATCCCACCCCGCTTCGGCGGGCTGCCCTCCGTACTCTGGGGTGGGCACCAAACGCCTTCCGCTTGCCAGTGGCAACACGAGCCGAGGAGGCTCCCAATCGTCGTCATCCGAGTCCGCTTCCTTTAAGGAGCTGATGGCGTACGGTTGCGTAGAGGAGGGTTCGCCTGAGCGCCGGGGTGGTGCGGAGTCGGATTCCGGCTCCGCGCCAGACCTAGTAACGGTCAGCTTGGCGGGCTCTGGAGACGAGGGAGGGGGGGCTGCTGCGGAGAGCGTGAGGTTCTTCCGCAAGCGGCCCAGACGGGAGGATGACAAGGAGTCGTCCTCCGAGGGCGAGTTCGCCTCCGCCCGCAAAATCCCCACCGCTAGGCGGGGCAGGGGCAGTGAGGCAGGGAGGGGGCTGGCTCCCTCTACCCGGGAGGCGGGGCGTCGGGACGAGAGGTTGGTGGAGGAGGGGCGTTGCCCTGGAGGGAGCGGTCGTGGGGCTCCCTCTACTCGTCCGCCTCCTCTCGACTCTGATGACTCGGAGCCCCCGGGAGAGGTGCCTCCCGCTAATGAGGACCAGAGGGCCCAGTTTGCGGAGGTCGTGGAGGCCGCGATCCGCGCTGTGGCCTTCAAGAGGAAGCAGTCCTTGAAGCGGGAGGCCATCAGCGCGGCCAAAGCCTCCATCCTGGCGGCAGCGGCGGCCAACGGCGGGACCAGAGAGGCAAGGGAGGCGTCTGAGCTGCGGGCGGAGGTCGCCCGCCTCGCGGTTCTTACGGAGCGGCTCGTTCGGGGGAATGAGTCGCTCCGGAGGGACCTGGCGGGGATGGCCAGAGCGGCCTCTGAGGAGCCGCAAGGGGGGCTGAGTCCGGCGCCTCTGGAGGGGAGTCTAGTGCTGAGCCAGGTGCGGAACCTGGTGCGGCAGGAGCTGGCTCCCTTCCGGAAGCAGTTCTCCACCCTGGAGGACATGGTCCGGCGCCCCCCAACAGCGGCGACACAGAAGGCCCCGGGCCGGCAGAAGGCGGCCTCTTACGCAGCCGCGGTGGCTGCCGGCCCTGCAACGTCCGGCCAGGCGGCGAAGGCCAAGGGAGCAGCCGCGCCAGCGCCTGTGACGCCGGCGACTGCGACGCCGGCGAAGACCAAGGCGGCCCCGGCGAAGAGGGGGAGGAGGAAGGCTGGAGGAGCGGCTAAGGCTGCGGCGCCAGTGGTGCCGCAGCCGCCCCCACCCCCACCCTCGGACCCTCCTGCGGCCGAGGCCGAGTGGCAGGTTGCTGGCCAGAAACGGCGGGCCGCGAAAGCGGCCAAAAACAAGGCGAGGAGGCAGCGGCGGAAAGCCAACGCCATTGCGGCGAGGCTTCGCGCCCCGAAATCCGCGGCTGTAGTGCTCACACTGCAGCCGGAAGCGGAACAGAGGGGCGTGACGTATCTCGCCGTACTGAAGCGGGCGAAGGAGGCGGTGAGCCTCCAAGAGCTGGGCATCAGCGGGGGCATCGGGGTCAGGAGGACCTTGACCGGTGCCCGGAAGCTCGAGCTCGCCGGAGCGGAGAGTGGCCCGTTCGCGGCCAAGGCGGCGGAAAGGCTGAAGGCGGTCTTACCCGCGGACGAGGTCCGGGTGTCCAGGCCGACTAAGCGCACCGACCAGGGGCAAGAGGTCCGCCGCCACCGCCGCCTCTGCCGCCGCCGCGGCTTCTGTCGCCGCCACTGCCGCTTCTGCTGCGGGTGCTGCGGCTCCCAACACTCGGGAGGGTGCTGAGATGGAGTGCCAGTAATGGTCCCATTTCGGCCCCCTCCAGAGACAAGTCGGCCGCTGTGCTATCGCGCAGTGGCTGATGCCTGGGGACGGTGAGCGTGGGTGGCTCGCCGTCCGATACCAGGTTGAGTCGACGACGCGTTGTGTTCCACGCGCGCCGCAAGGAGCCGTCAGCACCGAGGACGGGGCCCCATAGGGTCGGTGCCTGCTAGGGTTGCGGAATTTGTTCGAAAGAGTTACCGCGGCCCTGGAACGCATAGGGCACAAGAAGGATCACGGGTGGGTTTTAGTCAGTAAAAGTCTGACACTCCCTACCGCTCCACCCAGGGCGGGAGGGGTCATTTGATGATTTCCCATCCAGAAAAAAAAAAAAAAAAAAAAAAAAAAAAAAACCTGTATGGTTTACACCAGAAATAATTAATGACACCAAACGTAAACTTACTTTGCATACAAACTGGAAGCGCTCTAAAAGTCACGATGACTATGAAACCTTCTCTAATCTAACAAATTCCTTAAAGCATAGAGTTGCTCAAGCTTACCATTCATATATTAGACGTGTAGAAAATAATATCAAAATCAATCCACGTGAATTCTGGCGACATATCTGCTCCTTGCAGTCTAAGGGTGGGTTCGAGCCACAGGTGAACTACCATGGCAAAAGTTACGCAGGTGTAGAAGCAGCTCAGATTTTTGCCAAGTTTTTCTCAAGTGTGTTTCACGGACATACCATTGTTAAATGCTGATGATTGTAATAGTTGCGATGTAAGTCACAACAGCAACTACATTAATATTTTCCAGTTTACCAACATGGACGTCTTATACGGAATTGACAAATTGAAAACAAATAGCTCCATAGGTCCAGATAGTATACCAGCCCCAATTCTCAAGTACTTGAAACACTCTTTTGCACCCCCTTTATGTCATATATTTAACTTATCGCTAAAAACCGGAATCCCCTTCAATGGAAAATCTCACGCGTAACACCTATACCTAAAACATCAAATAAACTAGATGTAGAGAAATATCGGCCCATAGCAATATTATCTTCACCAGCAAAAATATTTGAGAATGTTCTTCATAAGTTAATCTACAAACAGGTTGAAATACACCTCAGTAATACCCAGCATGGTTTTAGATGCAGGAGGTCCGTACAGACTAATCTTCTGACTCTAACAGAATATATTTCTGCACAGCTTGACGAGAGAAAGCAGGTAGACGTGCTGTACTTCGATTTCCAAAAGGCTTTCGACCGGGTCAACAATGACATTCTACTTGCAAAACTTAGCGCCATAGGTTTTTGTCCTGACCTGCTACGACTTCTAGCTGATTACCTCCGTGATCGCCAGCAATTTGTGCGGCTAGGTATTTACGAATCGAGCGCCTATCACACTCGCTCAGGCGTAAGTCAGGGCTCAATTCTTGGACCTTTATTGTTTCTGTTGATGATAAATTGTTATGAGTTATCAAAATAACAACATGTGTACTACTTGCTTTATTAGGTGCGATATGGCAATGCTCGTGTTTACTCTGTGGTAATGTTATATGACTTGTAACTTTTTTTTTAACAATATACGCCAGTCTTGTCACAACTGCTACCGTGTTTCAATTGGTTATGAGCCCAGTCCCGCATTTTCCAAGACAATAAGTATTTTTTGAAAAACATGTCGTCATCCAGTTATTTATTAAGTGTTCCAAAGTTGAAAGGACGTGAAAATTACGATGACTGGGCGTTTGCCGTAAAAAACTTTATGGTGTTAGAAGGCGTTGATTTGGACGATATTTCACCGGATTTGAGTGACAGTGAGCAAGTGAAGGCCAAAGCAACTCTGGTTATGACCATCGACCCTTCGTTGTACGTTCATATCAAGACGGAGAAAACTGTAAACGCGTTGTGGAAAAAGTTACGACAGCTATTCGATGACACCGGATTCACTAGAAAAATCAGTCTACTGCGAACATTGATATCCATCCGCTTAGAAAATAGTGAATCCATGACAAGCTACGTGTCTCAAGTGGTTGAAACGGCACAGCGTTTGGAGGGAACAGGGTTTGAAATCAATGAAGAGTGGATTGCATCATTGCTTGTTTCCACATTTCTTTATCTGGCCCTTTCATCGCCTCCTCATATGTCAAATCATCATTCCAAGATTTCTGCTTGTCAGCTATGCTAAGATTTGAGGAACCATACCTCTCTACTGGTTTTCTTATGCGTTTGCAAGGTAACTCTTCTTTTGCACTCAACTCACAATCTTCTTCCTCACATAACGTATGGTATGAGTCTTCTGATGTTAAGGACGAACTGGAAGACTCAGGAACATAGGTGAGATCATTCAAGTCTGATGCACTACTTTCCTCTTGTGTTTCTACCTCCACTAATTGAGAATCCTGCACTATTATCTGAGCATTATCTGGGGTTTCTTCTATTTCCATAATAGTCACATCCCTGCTCATAGTAACTTGTTTAGTTTCTAAGTTGTATAATCTGTTACATTGTCTGGGTAACCAACTAAGATATAGTTGACAGCCTTTTTGTCCCATTTAAGTCTCTTATTCTTTGGTATTATGTACCATTACAGGACTACCAAACACTCTGACGTGACTTACATCAGGTTTTCTGCATGTCCATTTCTCAAATGGTGTAATATCTCCTAGACCTGAGGCCGGCGTCCTATTTTTAAGGTAAACTGCCGAGTTCACAGCCTCTGCCCAAAACTTTTTTTCTAATTTAGCCTCAAAGAGTAAGCATTTAGCACGTTCAACTATTGTCCTGTTGAAGCGCTCACAGAGGCCATTTTGCTCCGGAGTGTACGGGTTGGTCTTTTGATGAACTATCCCTTCAGTTTTCAAATAATTTTCCATCTCTTGGGAGCAAAATTCTCCTCCATTATCTGTTCTGAGCACTTTAATTTTATTTCCCGTTTGGCTCTCCACCAAACTTTTGTATTCCTTAAAGTACTTCAATGCTTGATTCTTTTCTCTTAAAAAATATACAAACGACATTCGACTGGCATCATCAACAAAAATAAGAAAATATCTAGCCCCGCCAAGAGATTTTGACTCCATAGGCCCACATAAATCTGAGTGCACCACCTCTAACAGGGATTCACTCCTATGATTGGCTGATGGGAAAGGCAAGCGAGACTGCTTACCCTCACAACACACAACACAGTTGGATTTCTGGATATTTGCTTTATCTTTATATGATACACCCTCCACTGCACCATTTTTCATTTTTTCTAAATCACTACTGTTGATGTGCCCGAGTCGCCTATGCCACAGTCTTGCTTCTGATGTGTGTACTGCCGAAGCTGCTAACCCTACTGACTTCACTGTGTTTAGTTTGTACACTCCATTTTTTAAACTTGCTACTCCAATCAGCTTATTCTGCTTATTACGGATATTACAACAATTCTTCTCAAATGAAACTGTATTTCCATTTGCTATAAGCTGACTAACAGATAAGAGGTTAGTTGTGAGGTTAGGTATGTACAGTCGGTGATAGCAATTAACTGACCCCCTAAAAATTAAACGAATTTGAACCTTTTGCTCGTTACGAACGATCGAACTAGAACAACGTTGGAACTGGTTCAACGTCTACGATCAATAAAATAGTTATTCGAATTTGATCTTTAATACGCAGTGTTAAGGTAGGTATGTTCTTGAATATTATTTTAACTTGTAATATAATACGTTATTTCGATCACGTTGAATATGTTTCGAGTGGTCTAGTGGTGACTGTAGTGAGCTGACAAATCGTGGTTGCGAGTTCGTAACCAGCGTAATTGACGCATTTGTTTCTGTTTTGTATATTTATTTTAAGTTATAAATAATAAATTATAACTTTAACAACAACAAAAAAAAAACGAACAGAAATAAAAAACCAAAATGGTGGTAAAAACGACTTTATTTTATAAAAAAAATATTATAAGAATAACATAAATGATATTGATGACGACACGAAGATGATAATATTTACCTGCTTACTAATAACGTTGTTAACTGCACTGAGTTTAATGTAGTGAATCAGCATGTTATAATATTTAGAAATATAGGTATGTATTTCTATTTCATAACAATAACATCACTACATTAAATATCATTGAACTAAATAAAACGGCATTATACGTTGAAGTTCTACCTGGTCTACTATATATCAATTTGTTTTATGAATAGTTATTTTAGTTATAAAATAAGGTTTTGACAAAAAACTAGGTATTCGAAATACTTCGTTACAAATTATAACAATAGTTAATTTAACACACACACTGACATACGTTAGTATTGTTTGTGACCAACACTGGTTACTCAAGTTATTCATGCTTTTAATAGCGAAGTGGAGCACCATTTTTTCTATTGCTTGTTGCAAGCGGTCCCGCATACCGCGCACCATATTCCAACAACGATCACTTCCACTTGCAGTTGAATGAGTAGGCAAAAATGGGTGTTCAGTATGCCTTCTAACAATTGCTTGATGACGTTCTGACACTGGAGTATGTAACATAGTAGGTTTTGGTCCAGGACGATCTTTTTGAATATTCCCTGCCTCTTCAAAACGTCTTAGCGACAATCTGACTGTATTTCTCTGAAACAACACAATAAGCATAATTTTAGTAACGAATAGGTAAACATAATTTACCGATTAAGTTTGAAAAAATACGTTTATCAAATTAGATTATATAAATCAAATTAGACCTATAAATGATCTCAAATTAGACTCATAATGAAACACAGTTAATTGTCTATTATTCTACATTCACCGGCTTTTAAGCAGACTAACGAATTAAGGAAAAAGTATAATTATAAATGAAGCATAAAAAGAATACACTTACCGCTATATTAAGTTTCCTAGCAATTGCTTTAATACCAACATTCTCCTCATGCAAATAGATTATTTTGTATTTTAAATAATCACTCAACTGAGACATGACGATTAAACTATCAAAACTGATAACAATTAATAAAAAGGAAAAAAGCCAATTTAGTAAGGCCAGTAAAAATGTTCGCGCGTATTCACTGCTATTTGTGCATAGAATATCTTGTTCAATTTATTCTTCTACCCCATAGTCCTTATGTCATATTTATAGCAGTTTTTGTTGAATACGCATATTATTGACGTCTAACTACCCACTTATTAAAAAAGGTAAAAAGTTATAAATAAATGACCTAATACCAACCTCTTAAAGCTCAAGTTTGCGTATCAAAATTATTTATTGTTTCTGTTCATCGAGTAGTGTTAGTCTGATAAACTCATACCATATTGAATAACGTTTAATGTTATGAGCATAGGGTGTAAAATCGAGTAATTTTTAGGGGGGTCAGTTGTACAGACAACTGTACAGGTTTAATTTTGTTTTATATACATACTTATTTTCGCGGCGCGCGTCAGCACTTTTATACGGTATTTAAACTGTAATTTTCGCACTATGTATCACTGCACCTTATCATTGTATCAATAAAGGTATCATATAATTCTCGCCGCAGGAAGTTGTGTCATTTATCATCTAATACGCGATCTTCCTGCCTATATCAACGAGAAGCAGTCATCTTTCATTTATCATCTAAGTGTAGGCGTGAACAACCCCTACATTTTTTGGTCCTTCGAGCCGGATTTCATCACCAGCATCAGAGAATCTTCTCATATCAGCAAGAGCATCAGGATATTAATATCAACCTCAGGTATTTAACTTTTATTAATTATCATGGAGAGCATACAATCAATGTTCGAACGTCAGAGCTTCCTGACCAATGAAATTGAGAGAATAAATACCAATTTCCTTAAGGACAGTTCAATCAGGAAGACACCTGAATATCGTATCAACCGATTAGCCTCACTGGACAAATGTTGGAAGGAGTTTGAAGACAATCATAGCAGGCTGCTGGAATTTGAAGACGGTCAGTACGAATACTTCTCCAAAGGGATTCATGGGCAACGTTCATGGGTACGAATACTTCTCCAAAGGAATTCTAATGCTCTAAAGTTGGTGTCCTGCTGGCCAAGTAAGTCATCCTCATGAAGGAATATTATATCAAAACCAAGGAAATGATATCATCATATAAGGAGACTAAAGTTCCGACCTTCTCCTTACCCGCTTTCGAAGAATACTCCTATCAAGAGGATGACTTACTTGGCCAGCAGGACACCAACTTTAGAGCATTAGAACGACTACTGAATAGAATCAGCGTTCAAGACTTAGAGGAAAAATGGGAGCTTCAGGATGAACTAAAAAATCTTCAACATCTCTGGAAAGTTATCGACACAATTCACCTTCGTCTCGATAATCAACTGAAAGGAAGCAACGATGCATATGAAGCCAAGTTTTTGCAGATTGAAGAGCGCTACCTTGCCACCAAAAGGGAGCTGAATAGAAAATTAAACTCTACTGCTCATCTGGAGCAAGCCACCCCTAAATTAGAAGTCCCTACATTTTCCGGGAAATATACTCAGTGGCCGACCTTCTTTGATTTATTCATGGAAACGATTCATAATAACAGATGTATCACGAAGGCGCAGAAAATGCAACATCTGAAAGGAAAGATCAAGGGTGAGGCAGAAGGTCTAATCCAGCATCTCAATATATCAGCAGAAAACTACGATACAGCATGGGAAATACTGACTCATCGTTATAACAATCCACAGATTCTGTTTTCAACGCAGATGGATATCCTCTTAAATCAACCGTTGATCACTAAACAATCATCATACTATGCTTACAAGAAGTTGCATGATACCACGACACAGTGTATCAACAGCATTCGGAACCTAGGCATTGACATCACTACCTGGGACCCAATACTAGTTCATCTACTAACAAAGAAGCTGGATGAAGAAACACGTACTGACTTCATGGAGTCGCGCGTTTCGCCTCGAGATCTAACATCATACACAGAGTTCCTGCATTTCCTTGAAAATAAGTTTATGGCTCGAGAGCCTGTAGGAAAGAAGGAGAAGCCTGCAAATTTAGATTTGGGCAAGCCGAACCAAAGTCATCCCAGGTCTCAAAATCATAACAACTTCTCAAAAAACGCATCGTTTTACAAGAAATATCAATCAAACGCCACAAATAATAAGAAGTCTTGTCCAGTATGTAAGGCGCCTCATGATTTGTTTCTATGCAAACGCTTCCTTGCGCAATCATCGGACGCGAAATTGAGGACAATTTCTCAACATAATATTTGTCGTAATTGTTTATACAAGCATTATGACAAAAAATGCATTTCTACACGAAGGTGCAGAGAATGCAACGGTGATCATAATTCAATAATTCACGACGCATTTTCTACGAGGCAAGGCGACCTACTGGAACCAAATCAACCTCAGCATTCTCAAACGTCATCGTCATCGGACTCAGCTTCAACGTCCCGTAATAGCCACAATGTTAATTATGTTGCCAGTGAGAATGAAGAAGTCCTTTTGACTACTGTAGCATTTAATATCAGAGCTTCAGACGGTAACATTGTGAGATTCAGAGCCCTACTAGATCAAGGGTCACAAATATCCCTTATATCAGAAAATGCCGCCCAATTATTAGGGCTAAAAAGGCAATATTATCAAGCAGCAATATCAGGAATAGGTTCGACACAAAAACAAAGCAAAGGCTTAGTGTCACTTGAATGCATGTCAATCTATGAAGACTATCATTTTACAACGGAGGCTTTAGTCGTATCACGAGTTATAAATAACTTGCCGAATGCCTCGTTTAGGAAGCGAACTTGGCCCCACTTATCGCACACCAGACTGGCAGACCCTGAATATAACATTTCAAAGCCAATTGACTTACTCTTGGATGCCAGTATCTACTCAGACATTATCATGAATGGTCTTATCAGGGCCAGTCCAAGCTCCAATCGCTCAGCAAACAAAACTTGGGTGGATATTATCAGGCAACGTGAAGACGTTTGCATGTCACGTTGTCATCAACGATGTAGACAGCATCTCCAAGTTCTGGGAGGTCGAAGATATACACGAGACCACATCATCATTATCACCCGCAGAGCAACATTGCGAGGAGTTTTATCAATCAACCACTAAGAGATTGGAGTCTGGCCAGTATGAAGTAGCATTACCCATGAAACCTGAATTCGAACAAGAGATGGGTGCATCAAAATCAAAAGCGGTCGCTCAGTTCATTCAACAAGAAAAGAAGATGAGCAAGGATCCAGCATTAGCAGAAGGTTATCGCAAATTCATGCGAGAGTATGAAGAACTAGGTCACATGCGTGAAGTCGAACAACAAGACCATACAGCATGTTACTTACCAAATCACGGCGTGCTGAAATTAGACTCTACAACAACCACTCTCCGTGTTGTATTCAACGCTTCGTCTAAGATGTCATCTGGACGCAGTTTGAACGACTTGATGTATAGTGGGCCGAACCTTCAACAAGACCTTCAAAATCTCATCCTGAGGTGGCGACAATATAAGTACGTAGTTACAGCTGATGTGGAAAAAATGTTTCGAGCAATCTGCTTGAGACCTCAAGATCAGCATCTTCAATCTACATTGTGGAGAAGTCATCCTCGAGAATTACTCCAAGAATATAATCTAACCACTGTTACATACGGTACAAGAGCGGCTCCTTTCTTGGCGATGAGAACGCTGAAGCAAATTGGCATCGATCATGCTGAAAAATATCCATTAGCAGCGTCGGCCTTGGAGTCATGTTTTTACATGGATGATTATATGGGTGGAAGCAATAACATCGAGCACGCCAGACAATTACAACAAGAATTAATATCAGTGTTAAAAGACGCTGGAATGAACCTGAGGAAGTGGTCTAGCAATGAACCTAAGCTTATCGAAAATCTACAGCCAGAGCAAATAAACGCTCCATTCGAGTTCAAGGACACTGAGTCTCGAAAAACATTAGGCCTGCGATGGATTCCTTCCAGTGACATGTTTACCTTCGACACAAAAATTGACCCTCAAGACAGCTATAAACTATACACAAAACGGCAATTATTGTCAGATATTTCTAAAATATTTGACCCCCTTGGCTGGTTATCACCGCTCACAATCAGGGCGAAAATATTATTCCAGAGCACTTGGACGGCGCATCTAGCATGGGATGAAGAATTACCGGCCAACATATCATTAGAATGGCAAAGGTTGCGAAACGACCTAAGAAATATCAACATTCATCAAATACCTAGACTTCTAGGTCAAACAGAAAAAAACGTACAAGTCCATGCATTTTGTGATGCCTCAGAAAAGGCTTATGCATGTGCAATTTACACAGTAACAAACAATCATAAGGGCGAGCGCACATCGAAGCTAGTGGTTGCAAAAACAAAGGTGGCACCGATTAATAAATCGGTCACACTACCTAGGCTAGAGCTACTAGGTGCATTATTATTAGCACAACTGATGGAGAAATTTCTTCAGACACTATCTTCGGAGCAAATAGAAATCTTCGCCTGGACTGACTCGATGGTAGTACTTGGCTGGCTAAATGGTGACATATCAAAATGGAAGCAATTTGTGGCTAACCGTGTACAAACAATTACGGGGATCATCCCAACATCAAATTGGCGCCACGTAAGGTCTTCGGACAATGCAGCAGACTGTGCTACGCGTGGTTTAAGCAATGAAAGTTTATCAAGAGATCGCTTGTGGTGGCAAGGGCCAGAATGGCTTCTTAATTATAATTCATCATATATCACCACAACTGAATATCAAACTCCAACAGAAGAAATGAAAAAAACCATTGTACACACAGCTTTATGCCAAACGAGTTGGACTTTGGTAATTGAATTATTAAATAAATTCAATTCACTAACAAAGATTGTGCGAATAGTGGCATGGGTGTCACGTTACATCAATAGCCTGCGCAATAAAAATGCACGTGCAGCGAGAAGTGCACTGACCGGTGTTGAAATACAAAGCGCACTATATCTTATTATCAGACATTCACAAAGCATATACTTTGAAGAAGATATACATCATCTCAAGAAAAAGGGCTTCGTCCGCAGCAACAGTAAATTGTCCTGTTTACGACCATTCTTAGACGATCACGGGATACTAAGAGTCGGCGGACGCCTGGAACAAGCAAATATCACTTATGCGGCGAAACATCCCATCATTATATCACCTGGAAGTCGCTTGGCAGAGTTAATTATTCATCAGGCTCATATCACTACGCTTCACGGCGGGCCACGACTTACCTTATCATTCATCCGAGAGAAATATTGGTTGATCAGTGGCACCAGCAGCGTCAAAAAACATCTCAGGTTATGCGTAAAGTGTCGCCGATATAACCAAGAATCATATCAACAACTCATGGCTGACCTCCCTAAGCCTAGAATTACACCATCTCGGCCCTTCACTAATGTCGGAATAGATTTCACTGGACATGTGGAAATAAAATCCAACAAGGGACGAGGTATCAAGACTACCAAAGGATACATTGCAGTATTCGTGTGCTTAGCAACCAAAGCCGTGCATATGGAATTGGTAGCTGATCTCAGCACAGCATCCTTTCTAGCAGCCTTAAGAAGGATGTGTTCCAGGCGTGGAGTACCCCAGAATATCTATAGTGATAATGGTACAAATTTTGTGGGCGCTTCACGGCTTTTGAAGCAAGAGTACAGAGAGATCATGGCTTCAATTAACCCAAATGCTATCAATGACATCCAAAACATGGAAATACATTGGCACTTCAATGCTCCTGTCTGGCCAAACGCCGGAGGATTATGGGAAGCAGCAGTGAAGAGTTTGAAATATCATTTAAAGCGCGTGCTAGGTAATCAAAAATTAACCTATGAAGAGTTCACCACGTTGCTGTGCCAAATAGAAGCCTGCCTCAATTCGAGGCCTCTCTGCGCACTCACTGAAAATCCAGACGATACCTATCTCACCCCTGGGCATTTTCTTGTTGGCGGATCCTTGTTATCACGACCACAGACAGATCCTGATCATATGAGCCTGACTATACGTTGGCAATTAATAAACAGTTCTGGAAAAAGTGGTCCACGGAGTACCTTCAACAGCTTCAGTCAAGAACAAAGTGGCGTACTACTAAAGAAAACCTTAAATTAGATGATGTAGTTCTTATAAAAGAAGATAACATGCCGCCTGGCAAGTGGGCGATGGCACGAGTTCAAGCTCTGCATCCTGGTCAAGATGGCTATGTAAGAGTCGTGACGTTGAAAACTGCCAATAATATTACCAAGCGTCCGGTCAACAAACTTATTCCATTGCCAATACAAGAAAATAGTATCACGAGGGAGCCCACTTCGAATAGTTCCCATCAAGGAAGATCCCACAGGCGTCACGATCGGCCGAAATTCAACATGAAAACATTATTTACATCAGCACTTCTTATGCTAATGATGATAATATCGCCTAGCATGCAGCAATCATCAATATCATACAATATCACTCTACTCGACGATCAAAGGAATATGCTTTTCGACAAGGTATCAGA
Organism: Hecatera dysodea; assembly: GCA_905332915.2. NCBI lineage: Eukaryota > Metazoa > Arthropoda > Insecta > Lepidoptera > Noctuidae > Hecatera > Hecatera dysodea. Next base: position 8,697,049 of record HG995306.1, on the reverse strand, counting down.
ACTACAGCACATCAAGGACGAATGGAAGTTAATAGTCTACTACAACATGTCTACATATTGGTCTGGGTTCACTGACTTAGAAATATATGTTCGGCACTTAAATCAATTATGTCAGCGAGCGGGCCTACCGCAATCAAGAATGCCGTACGGAGCTATCATGTTACAACTGCAACACGAGCTGAACGAACTTCAACATTACAACTCTTTACTGCGGAACCCAAACAAAAGATACAAGAGAGGACTAGTAAATGGAGTTGGCAATCTGGCTAGCGCCTTGTTCGGGGTGTTGGACGACAAGTTTGCAGAGCAATATAAACGAGATATTGAGTTAATATCACGCAATGAGAACCATTTACAGAGCCTCATCAAAAATCAAACTCTTATTATTGAATCGGAGTACAGCATTATTAGAAGAAATGAGGCCATAATGAATCAACAATTTACGTCCATGAACAAACAGATGAAAGCCTTACTGCAAGAAGTAAACAACGTGCAATCGGACACAACGCAAGGCCTTTATTTAACGTCGTCAGCACTATCAGCATACACCGTTTTATCAAACTTACGACGTATACAACTAGGCCTCGTCAATGTAATCACTGATATCTATCATGGGCGCATAGATACTCACCTGTTACCGCCTGAAGAATTAGAGGCTCAAATAAATATCATAACACGCGAGGTACAGGATGATCTCAACGTGCCAATAGACAAATCAAGTATCAGAAGTCTTTATAAATTACTGCGAGTGTCCGCACGAGTATACAACGACTATCTTATTATGGAAATCAAGATCCCTCTGGTTACTATGGAAAAATATGAGCTGGATAAAATCATACCCCTACAAAGAGAAGAATCAGGAAAAAGCTATCAAGTTACATCAACTTATCCATATTTGGCATTCAATTTGAGAAAGGACTTGGCTCTATTCTTCACAGAAAATGACCTACAAAGGTGCCTTCATGCAAATCCAGAGAAGATATTATGTTCCATTGATAAGCCCATCTATGAAATTCGTGAAAAACAATCCATTTGTGATATTACGATCAATGATATAATCACATCGCCCTGTATTCACAAACAGTCAAAGTGCGAAAATAAGTGGATCAAGTTACAGCGCCCGAACGACTGGCTGTATCAGTGTTGTCTGCAATGCACTGTCCGCATTTTTGGCATACGGACTACGGAAGTGAAAACGTTATCAGGCAATGGCATAATCACCTTATGTCAAGGATGCTCGCTCAAAGGAGACTCTTTCAAGATTTACTCTCATAAGAATTTCATCAATCACGTGGACCACTATGCCGAAGAGATGGAACTTCCACAGATGTCTGTTGTAAATGACATAGTCAACACCAGCATCCCCTCGATTGAGACCTTTGTACCCGAGGATCATCACGCTATGTGGAGCCAGTTGAGATCAGAAATAGATGATCTCAAGCAGCAGTCGACTAAAACACTGAGTGTCCACGACGTGCATACAGCGTGCTATACTCGCTGGTGGCCGGAGCGATCCTTTTTTTTTTTTTTTTTTTTTGGATGGGAAATCATCAAATGACCCCTCCCGCCCTGGGTGGAGCGGTAGGGAGTGTCAGACTTTTACTGACTAAGACCCACCCGTGCTCCTCCATGTGCCCTTTGCGTTCCAGGGCCGCGGCAACTCTCTCGAACAAATTCCGCAACCCTAGCAGGCACCGACCCTATGGGGCCCCGTCTCTGGTGCTGACGGCTCCTTGAGGCGCGCGTGAAGCACAACGCGTCGTCGACTCAGCCTGGTATCGGACGGCGAGCCACCCACGCTCACCGTCCACAGGCATCAGCCACTGCGCAATAGCACAGCGGCCGACTTGTCTCTGGAGGAGGCCGAAATGGGACCATTACTGGCACTCCATTTCAGCCCCCTCCCGAGTACCGGGAGTCGCAGCACCCACAGCAGAAGCGGCAGAAGCGGCGACGGAAGCCGCGGCGGCGGCAGAGGCGGCGGCGGCGGCGGACCTCTTGCCCTTGGTCGGGGCGGATGGCGCGCAGGCCCTTCCCCCAGCCCAGTGCTCGGCCGGCTTGCCAACAGCCGCACATGCACTGCAGTGCGGCGTGGCCTCGCACGAGCCGGCCCGATGACCGGGCTGACCACAGCGGAAACAAAGTCCACTGCGGTCCACCTCCGAGGGGCACATAGCTCCCGTGTGGTTGCCCACATGGCAGCGGTAGCACCTCAGAGGTCTGGGTTCCAGCAGTTTTACCCGCGCAGAAACCCACCCCACCAAGAGCCTTCGACCCTCCGACACTGTTCTGGCCGCCGTCACGGGGCAGCTCACCACAAGGGTTTGCATGCCCGTGTTGTCAGGCCGGAGGGTGCCCGCCTTGACGAGCTCGGCAGAGCACCCCCCAGTCCTGGCGACGGCGGCCACAACCTCCTCCTCCGTCACGGAGTCGTCCAGGCCCACTATGCGCATGTCAATGCACTTAGTCGGCCTGGACACTCGAACCTCGTCCGCGGGGAGGACCTCCTTCAGCCTTTCGGCCAGGGCGTCCGCGAACGGGCCACTCTCCGCTCCGGCGAGCTCGAGCTTCCGGGCACCGGTCAGGGTTCTCCTGATCCCAAGGCCCCCAGTGATGCCCAGCTCCCGGAGGTTCACCGCCTCCTTCGCCCGCTTCATCAGGGCGAGGTACGTCACACCCCTCTGTTCCGCTTCCGGCTGCAGTGTTAAAACCACAGCCGCGGACTTCGGGGCGCGAAGCCTCGCCGCGATGGCGTTGGCCTTCCACCGCTGCCTCTTGGCCTTGCTCCTGGCCGCCTTTTTGGCCTGCCGCTTTTCTCCAGCAACCTGCCACCCGGCCCCGGTCGCAGGAGGGTCCGAGGTTGGGGGTGGGGGCGGCTGCGGCGCCACTGACGCAGCAGCTTTAGCCGCTCCCCCTCCAGCCTTCCTCCTTCCCCTCTTCGCCGGGGCCGACTTGGTCGTCGCCGGCGTCGCAGGCGCCGGCGCCACAGGCGCTGGCGCGGCTCCCGCCTTGGCCTTCGCCTGGCCGGACGTTCCCGGGCTAGCAGCCACCGCGGCTGCGTACGAAGCCGCCCTCTGCTGTCCCGGGGGCCTCTGTGCCGCCGCTAACGGGGGACGCCGGACCATGTCCTCCAAAACGGAGAACTGCTTCCGGAAGGGAGCCAGCTCCTGCCGCACCAGGCTCCGCACCTGGCTCAGCACCTGGCTCCCCTCCAGCGCCGCCGGACTCAGCCCCCCCTGCGGCCCCTCAGAGGCCGCTCTGGCCATGTCAGCCAGGTCCCTCCGGAGCGACTCATTCTCCGCGATGAGTCGCTCCGTTACGGCCGCGAGGTGGGCGACCTCCGCCCGCAACTCTGTCGCCTCTCCGGACCCGCCGACGTTGGCCGCCGCCGCCGCCATTATGGAGGCTTTGGCCGCGCTAATGGCCTTCCGCTTGGAGGACTGCTTCCTTTTGAAGGCCACAGCGCGGATCGCGGCCTCCACGACCTCCTCCAGCTTGGCCCTCTTCTCCTCAACCGTGGGACGCACCTCTCCCGGGGGCTCCGAGTCGTCGGAGTCGAGAGTAGGCGGAAGAGTAGAGGGAGCCCTACGACCGCTCCCTCCAGGGCGACGCCGCTCCTCCACCAGCCTCCCGGCCCGACTCTCCACCTCCCGGGTAGAGGGAGCCAGCCCCCTCCCTGCCTCACAGCCCTGCCCCGCCTTGCGGTGGGGATTTTGCGGGCGGAGGCAAATTCGCCCTCGGAGGACGACCCCCCGGTATCCTCCCGTCTGGGCCGCTTGCGGAAGAACTTGCCGTTCTCCGCAGCAGCCCCCTCTCTTCCGGATCCAGAGCCCGCCGAGCTGACCGTTACTAGGTCTGGCGCGGAGCCGGAATCCGACTCCGCACCACCCCGGCGCTCAGGCGAACCCTCCTCTACAAACTCGTGCGCCATCAGCTCCTTAAAGGAGTCAGATCCGGATGACGACGATGACTCGGAGCCTCCTCGGCTCTTGTTGCCACTGGCAAGCGGAAGACGTTTGGTGCCCACCCCAGAGTACGGAGGGCAGCCCACCGAAGCGGGGTGGGATTCCCCGACCGCTGAGCGGTCGGGACCCACCTGGGGACTCATTTTGCAAGCGTCTTGTTTTTTCATGTTTTCCTTTTAAGGGTGCGGTCCCTGTTCGCTCCGCCCCTTCTCAGGGCCCTCTCTCCTAACTCACCTCTCCACCTGCTCGCTGCTCCCACAGTCACGTCTGATGATCAGACGCGTACCAGAGAGCAGCGAGCAGGCGTGTGTCTCTCTTGGTCTGATCCCTCACTTGCGACCTTCCGGCATGAGTGGCTCTACCGGGAAAGCTCGCAAGATCATTGGGACACTCAAGCCCCACCACGACGATAACGTGGAGACACATTCGGTGGGGGGCCGGAGCGATCCTGACGGGCTTTATCTTAATTATCATATGGATCCGACGAAGGCGAAGACAGCAGCCGGCATTGGAGTCAAGATTGGAATTAAAAGAAGTACAGACTATCCCCAAGCCGCAGCCTACCCCTCGAAGGATCAACGAGAGCACATCAACCCCTAACTTGCACTCAATCAAGTTTGACATTCCTTTATATGAAAGTTAGAGAGATAGATTTTTATAATTACTATTTAAGTTGAGATTTTTAAGTTGACACTTGTTTTAATTTGTTATTAATTTGATGTAGTTTTTCTTTCTTTGCGCCCTCGGCAGTATGTACAGACAACTGTACAGGTTTAATTTTGTTTTATATACATACTTATTTTCGCGGCGCGCGTCAGCACTTTTATACGGTATTTAAACTATAATTTTCGCACTATGTATCACTGCACCTTATCATTGTATCAATAAAGGTATCATATAATTCTCGCCGCAGGAAGTTGTGTCATTTATCATCTAATACGCGATCTTCCTGCCTATATCAACGAGAAGCAGTCATCTTTCATTTATCATCTAAGTGTAGGCGTGAACAACCCCTACATCAGTTAATTGCTATCACCGACTGTACAACACATTTTTCACTCGAATGTCAAACTGATCGTTATTCACACATGTAGTTAATAGTGTATCGCCGGCACACATAACTGGCATAGATGTTTTATTCGCCACAACTATTTCATTTATCTCGTGTTTCCGCATATCCCGTAAACTGTCGCGGTTCGCCGTCATATGCACACTGGCACCAGAGTCAATATACCAATCTTCAGTACTGAATTCTCCATTAAGAAATGCTACACTAAAAACACTTGCTTCCTTAAGCTTCAATTCAGGACATTGGTTTTTATAGTGTCCAATTTTCTTGCATTTATAACACTTTATTTGTTTGCTTTCTGATGACATTTGACTTGACTTTGACGTTTGTCTTTGCTTGGAATGAACAGAGCTGCCACCTTTCGTTCGACGATTTGTCCAAAACGCTGTCTCTGGTCCACTGTTGCCAACATCACAAGACATATCGAGAAGCTTCGTTTTGATGACGTCTGCACTAACGGCCAAACCGGAGTGCTCAATCGCCATTATCATTGGCTCGAACCTTTCTGGTAGCCCGGCTAAAAGCAATGATGCAATCCTATGATCTCACCTATGTTCCTGAGTCTTCCAGTTCGTCCTTAACATCAGAAGACTCATACCATACATTATGTGAGGAAGAAGATTGTGAGTTGAGTGCAAAAGAAGAGTTACCTTGCAAACGCATAAGAAAACCAGTAGAGAGGTATGGTTTCTCAAATCTTAGCATAGCTGACAAGCAGAAATCTTGGAATGATGATTTGACATATGAGGAGGCGATGAAAGGGCCAGATAAAGAAATGTGGAAACAAGCAATGGAGCAAGAACTCAAAGCTTTTGAAGAAAATCAGGTTTGGGAACTGGTGGATGAAAAAGAGGCAGACATAGTGGTTCAGTGCAGGTGGGTGTTTAAAGTAAAACATGAAAGTGACAAAAAAGTGCGATTCAGAGCTCGTTTAGTTGCAAAGGGCTTCACCCAAACTTTTGGTGTAGACTATAGTGATACCTACTCTCCTGTGATTAGATACTCAACTCTGCGGTTGTTATTTGCAATAAGTGTTAAATTAAATTTCAAAGTCACCCATCTAGATGTAACAACTGCATTCTTAAATGGCTGTCTAACTGAAAATGTGTACATGCAAGTTCCTCCTAACTTGAAATGTAAAAGTAATACTGTTTTGAAATTGAAACATGCAATATATGGGTTGAAACAATCTGCCAGAGCCTGGAATCAACGACTTAATGATTGTTTACTAGCATTAGGTTATGTAAAGTCAAAACTAGAACCATGCTTGTATAGTAAAAAGGAAAACAAGGAGCAGATTTTTGTAACTGTATTTGTTGATGATTTTTTTCATATTTTCAAATAGTAACACTATGACAGATAGATTAAAAAAAGATTTAATGTTAAATTTCAAAATTAAAGATTTAGGGCAAGTAAAAAATTGTTTGGGTATGAGGGTTAGGATGTATAAAGATGGCAGCATATCATTGGATCAAGAGCATTTTGTCGATAATATTCTTAAGAAATTTGATATGTCAGATTGCAATGGTGTGGATACCCCAATTGAAATTAACTTGAAGTTAGAAAAGTCCAGTAATGTTAGCTCACAATATCCTTATCAGCAGCTAATTGGGAGCTTAATGTATCTGCCTATCCTAACACGCCCAGATATTAGTTTTAGTATCAGTTATTTAAGCCAATTTAATAATTGTTTTACAGCAGTCCATTGGAGACATGCAAAGCGAATATTAAAATATGTAAAGAAAACTAAATCATATGGTTTAATGTATACTAAAGATGATAAAAATTTGGAAGGTTTTGTAGATGCTGACTGGGGCTCTAATAATATTGATAGAAAGTCTTATACAGGTTTCTGTTTTAAATTTTCTGGAGCTGTAATATCATATGAGTGCAAAAAACAGCAAACTGTGGCACTGTCAAGCACAGAAAGTGAATACATGGCAATATCAGAAGCCTGTAAGGAGGCAATTTATTTAAAAAGCTTAATGTATGAAATTGCTGGCTGTAATTATACAATTATCCTGTACAACGACAATCAAGGTGCTCAGAAATTGACAGAGAAACCTTTGTTCCACAGGAGAACAAAACATATTGACATTCGTCACCAATATTTTGTAAGAGAGGCTGTTGCTGATAATATTGTTAAAATAGTTTATCTGTCAACTTCTGAAATGCCAGCAGACCTTTTAACCAAAGGTTTAAGTAGTAATAAACACAACCAATTTGTTAAACAATTAGGCATGCAAAACATTGTTTGATGTTTATCTTTTTTTATGTACATTAAATAGTAGATAGAGTTGTGTAACTACTTAGTTTAACATAATATACAAGTTCTATATAAATTATTTTTTACCATGTTTGGATTATTTCGATAAGTGGAGGTGTTATGAGTTATCTAAATAACAACATGTGTACTACTTGCTTTATTAGTACGATATGGCAATGCTCGTGTTTACTCTGTGGTAATGTTATATGACTTGTAACTTTTTTTTTAACAATATACGCCAGTCTTGTCACAACTGCTACCGTGTTTCAATTTAAATGACCTGCCTTCTGTTCTCAAATATTCAAAATGTCTTCTTTATGCAGATGATATAAAACTGTACGCTCGTGTCAGTACTGTATCAGACTGTGAGGCTATTCAGAGAGATATAGATGCCATTTACGAGTGGGGAGTTGCCAATAAAATGGCATTCAATTCCTCTAAATGCTATGTCATGACTTTTGGCCGAATGCTGCATGCAATTCATTATGAATATAAAATAAATGGCACTATTGTTACAAGATCGAACACTGTAAAAGACTTGGGTGTCGTATTCGACCAGAAGTTGACATTCCATGACCACATTTCAACGGTTGCTAAAGAGTCATTCAAATGGCTAGGGTTTGTTCTTAGAAACGCACGAGAATTTCAAAATGCGCATGTTGTACAGCTATTATACAGCACACTTGTCAGAAGCAAGTTGGAGGCGAGCTCTTGTGTCTGGAACCCGCACGAAGCTAGTTATGCACTTTTATTAGAGAAGGTTCAAAAAGCATTTCTAAGATTTCTCTATAAATTCCGTTACGGATATTATCCATTTTTATATCCAACAAAATTTCTCGTAGGATCCCTAGGATTTCATATGTTACAAACTAGGAGAGCCTATGATCAGTTGTACATCATGCTTAAAATATGTCGTGGGATAACAGATGCTCCTGATCTCCATAATGAGCTGATTCGCCTTTACGTTCCAAACAACTACCTCCGTGGTAGAAAACACCGTCTACTAGCCGTGCCCACAACTCGAACAGTGGCCCGCGCCTCATCCCCTGTTCCTCGCGCCCTGACTGCGCTTAATAACGTCATGGAAGCCAACCCCAACTGTGACCTATTTGCAGATGATCTAAAAACTGTTTTGTACGCTTGTCTTCACTTTTGTGAGAGCACATAAATTTATATATTTTTTTATCGTTTTGTATATAATATTTTTGTTCAATCTTTTTGTTGTCTTTTTATGATTATGATATGTTTACTGTATGTGTTAATGTAATTGGTCCACAAACCGTATTAACATAAATAAATAAATAAATTAACTTTGAAGGTATCCCTTCAAGCCCGGAGGAATGTTTGCGCTGATTTCGACTACCATCACAATAATTCTATATTTCACCTTTGTTTTTGTACGTTGGCAATATTATATCGATAAATTAAATGATTTGCAACTTCCTTTATCTCCATTCACCTCCCGCACATTACATTCGTTCGCGTGTGAGTGAGACGGCAACATCGGTTGGCGATCCACTCAATCGTCTTCGTTGCGAAAAAAGCGAGATGGCGTCCCGGGCTGTTCGTATCGTGTCGCGTGTGCCTCTCAGTGTGTTTTAACATCAGAAAAACCCTGAGGAACCGCTTCAAACCTACCTGTCGTCGCCCCAGGGATCGCTGGCTTCCAGATAAGGTATTGTGCAACCCTCCTATTGTACAAACTGCTTCTTTCTCGTATTTCTCTCCATGCGGTGTGTAACTATCCCGTTCTCAAAATTTGCAAATGATATCGCGTAAACATTTTATGGTCCTTCGGCCGAGATAATACATAATACTGTGATATTAGTCGAATCAGTGCTATAGTGTTATTGTGTATCTCGTTAATTGTTCGTGAATTCGTTCGTAAGTGGTTTCGCGATATGATTTGCAAATCATATCGCGTAAACACTATTAAAAAAACAATAACATTTACTAGTGCATGGCTGAAAAAAAAAAACGTAATTATTGTAAGTTTTTATACAAGAAAAGTATACTCAAAAGTGTCATTTTTAGCCACTTTTCGAGTTATTTAACGTGTTATTTTAGGATGAAATCAAAGATATTTTTGTTGTTTTTTAGACCTAGTAAATGAAGACATTTGCGTTCTAAAACATGGTACATTTTTTTTTTAAATAACTTCTATATTGATTTTACTATAAATTATTTAGTACTACTATATAATCGACGCGGAATCGCACCAGCGCTCAGTGCCGGCCGAGGCCTTTCAGAGGTTGGGCGTGTGCCGCTCCCGTTGCCGCGTGCAGCGTAAAATTGTATTATAGTTTGTCGAGTTCTTAGAACGACTAGGACGAATTGATACTTTTTGTTTATTTTTTTTTTAACGAAACAAAACTTTGGTCAGTACATATTTTAAAGCAATGGAGTTCAAATCATTAAAGAAGATAACACTTTTTATCTATGATTTCATTTTACCATTTTTTTTTTCAGATAATTATGGGTACAATAGGCACTATACGGGGCAAAAAGGAAAAGTTACGGAAATTTGGCCAAGGCTAATGAAGCTAAATAGTACGTTACCGAGGAGCCACTTTTAATGTTGTAGCTGGTTATTGCCAATTCACATTTTTCTTACATGGGGATTTTAATAACCGATAGAAGGTCACATTCTTCAATATTAGGACACTAGCTGCTGCCCGCGACTTCGTCCCCGTGGAATCCCCGATTTTAAAACATTCTTTATCGCTGCTCCGCTCCTATTGGCTTAAGCGTGATGATATATAGCCTAAAGCCTTTCTCGATACATGGTCTATTCAACCCAAAAAGAATTTTTCAATTCGAACCAGTAGTTCCTGAGATTAGCGCGTTCAAACAAACAAACAAACAAACTCTTCAGCTTTATAATATTAGTATAGATTAATAAAAAATATATATTTGTTACGAACATACAAATGTTTCCTCTTTATAATATTACTGTAGATTGCAAAATGAAGCTTTGATGCTGACGGGGCCATTATTTCGGTGATACTGTAGATTTCACGACACTAATTATTATACGAAACAAGTTGCGCTGTACTGAAACTAGTGCTGTGAAATTAATTTGACCAATGTTATGTAGTATTACGTTTGTATATACGAGTAAACGGCAAAACATACAAAAACTGCAAGACATTGCGGGTATGTCATAAGAGAATGATACAAAATACAAATCTATACTAATATTATAAAGCTGAAGAGTTTGTTTGTTTGTTTGTTTGTTTGAACGCGCTAATCTCAGGAACTACTGGTTCGAATTGAAAAAATTTTTTTGGGTTGAATAGACCATTTATCGAGGAAGGCTTTAGGCTATATATCATCACGCTTAAGCCAACAGGAGTGGAGCAGCGATAAAGAATGTTTTAAAATCGGGGATTCCACGGGGACGAAGTCGCGGGCAGCAGCTAGTACAAAATATTGGAACAAGAAGCACATTTACAAAAAGTATGTGTTCGTTAACAGCCGCATTAGTAATAACTACTGTGTCGCAGCCATTAGCGCCCACCTCCAAGAGGGGAGACGACAGCGTTCCGGATATTTGTATGGACAAGTAATATATATACATATATTTAGTAGAAAAAAAATAATTAAAATATGAAAAAGAACTAATACAATCTTAAGCACTAATAATATTCTATGAATGTGTGTCAGTGTCGTCTATGTACATATGTATGTGTATGCGCGTGAGTGGATGTGTGAGTATGTTTTTGAAGGTGTATGTATGTTTCAGTGTTTATGTGTTTTGGAAGGCAGAGGGAATGAAAGGACAGTTTTACTTATATGTATTTAGAGTTTTACAAATTTTTCAAGCTCTTCATAAGACTGAGAACTGAGCCACTTATGAGTAATTGATTTACACTCGCGTGAAGTAAGGGGGTAAATGTTCAAATTCCCATTTATTTTGTTATAAATGACTGGGCTTATGAAGTAGTATTGCCTTTTAACTATACCGATACTAGCTGGAACACGTTGACAGGTCTACGTTTCTGCTTACTCTGGCTGCTAAAACACTGGCTGAAACTAAGTTCTGAAAACTGTGCCTTACCCTGGGTATTTGAAACTGGGCATACAGTTCATCGGTCGGAAAACGGATTGGTTTGTGTGTCATGACTTTAAGAACCGCGCGCTGCGCTCTTTCTAAACGAAGCATTAAGCACTTTCCGGAACTTCCCCATACGCTTATACAATAGTTTAGGATGGAGTGCGCAAGTGCAAAGTAGACTGTTTTAAGCGTAGGGAGATCCGCCGATGAACGCCATTTTTTAAAAACAAATTATCAATTTTATAACTCGTGCAACCAATGATCCAATGTGATCGTTCCAGGACATGGTGCTGTCAATTGTTACGCCTAAATATTTTAATACTATTTGTTCGCGAGATAGATTTGCAGCAGCAGTTATCATTCATAGCGGATAGGCAGTTGTGGATAGTCAAAGCGAAATGCGCAGGTGGCTGAGAAGCTAAACGTGGAGCAAATGTGATAAATTTAGTCTTTTCCATGTTTAGGGTAAGCAAATTATTTGATAGCCAGTCTGAAACTATTCGTAACGCGTACTCTCCATGAGACCGGGTTTCATGCCAATCTCTGCCTTGAACAATTATAGCCGTATCGTCTGCGTAGACAATAAGGTGCGAATTTGGTATATTTATTCTGCAGAGGTCGTTTGTATAAATTAAGAATAACGTAGGTCCAAGAACACTACCTTGGGGGACGCCATAGCTCATGTTTTCTACACTGCTCATATAGTTACCTATTTTTATAACCTGCGACCGATCACTAAGGTAACTCTTAAAGATATCCTGTGATAATCCTCTAATTCCAATTTTTTGGAGTTTATTCAGCAAGAGCGGAACAGAAACAGTGTCAAAAGCTTTTGAAAGGTCTAGGAAAATAGCAATTGTTTTGGATTTACTATTTAAGTTTTTAGCAACTGTACCAGTCAATTTGAGAACAGTATCTTCTGTGTTTTTTCCCGAGTGAAAACCAAATTGATTGTCTAGTAAAATATTTTTTGAGTTAAGATAGTTAACGAGCCTAACACAGAATAACAGACAGAAATTGGTCTATTATTGTTGACACTGCTTCTGCTCCCACTCTTATGAATAGGGTGTACAGTCGGTGATAGCAATAGGGTAGTTGACTGAAAAATTCTAATTAGTCCGTCAGATAGATTTCCAAAAAATATTGGACACGTATTTTTTCTTTTTTCACATAGACAAAAAATGAAGACGATACAGTGCGTTGAAAACTCGTGTGACGTCACTACTCGCTACAATTTTTACCGAGCCGTGACGTCACACGCTCCCACTCCTGAACTTTGATGCTTTGTATCTTCGTCAGTTTTTATAGATTTGATAAAGGAAAAAATACGTGTCCAATATTTTTCTTTAATCTAACTGACGGACTAAATAGGATCATATTTTTATTCCTCAGGAAACATCCCTATTAACTGACCCCCCTAAAAATTACTCGATTTTACACCCTATGCTCATAACATTAAACGTTATTCAATATGTATGAGTTAATCAGACTAACACTACTCGTTGAACAGAAACAATAAATAATTTTGATACGCAAACTTGAGCTATAAGAGGTTGATATTAGGTCATTTATTTATAACTGTTCACCTATTTTAATAAGTGGGTAGTTAGACGTCAATATGCGTATTCAACAAAAACTGCTATACTTAGATATGACATTAGGAATATGGGGTAGAAGAATAAATTGAACAAGATTATTCTATGCACAAATAGCAGTGAATACGCGCGAACACTTTTACCTTGCCTTACTAAATTGCGAAAATCCACGCTTTTTTCCTTTTTATTAATTGTTATCAGTTTTGATAGTTTAATCATCATGTCTCAGTTGAGTGATTATTTAAAATACAAAATAATCTATTTGCATGAGGAGAATGTTGGTATTAAAGCGATTGCTAGGAAACTTAATATAGCGGTAAGTGTATTATTTTTTATGCTTAATCTATACTAATATTATAAAGCTGAAGAGTTTGTTTGTTTGTTTGTTTGTTTGTTTGTTTGTTTGAACGCGCTAATCTCAGGAACTACTGGTTCGACGAACGTGGTCGAAATTACGTATTATATTACAAGTTAAAATAATATTCAAGATCATACCTACCTTAACACTGCGTATTAAAGATCAAATTCGAATAACTATTTTATTGATCGTAGACGTTGAACCAGTGGCTCTAGTTCGACAAGCTTACTGCTAATAAGCAAAAGGTTCAAATTCGTTCAATTTTTAGGGGGGTCAGTTAATTGCTATCACCGACTGTACAACAGCTTTTTTAAATACTGTTGGGAAAACTCCCGTCAGCAATAACAGATAAAATACATGGCAGATAATTGGAACAAGTACGTGTCTGGCAGCTTTAATCAGGGCAGCAGATATACCGTCCCAGCCCACGGCAGTGTTTACTTTAAGGCCGAGTATTATCCTCTCTATTTCGGCAGCGTCCGTGCTAAAGATACCCATCGAGCTAGGGTCAGAACAAGGTACACCAGGGTTTTCAGGACCGGAAGCCTGATCGTTGCGAGGAGTAATTTTGAAAGCGAGAGCCTTTCCCACGTTAGCAAAGTGACTGTGGACAATATTTAGCGAGGCGTGTGGATCAGACGTAATCATCAGCAGCTCACGTGATACCGAAGAATCACAGCTACCTTCAACATCAACCACAAGAGTTGATAAAGAATTGGAAATACTTGAATCGCAATCAGAAATAATAAATGTGACAAATGAATGTGATCAGACTATCTTTAGGTATAATTTCCCACTTTCAATGTAAAATGTGCAATTCTAAATTCGAAGTGAGTAGTCACGATGAAACACAGAAAAATAAACTAAATGTCAATGAAGGCGCCGTGTCAGGAGCCATAATTTCAGGAGTTGGCCTAACTTTAAATGAAGTTGTTACATCGATGGACTTACTGTTATGTCATTATTCACTTATAGTAAATGTCATGATAAAATTGTTGAAATGTGGAAAAAATCCACTGTAGAAAGTAAGTGCTCAGGAGGAAACAGCTCCGGCCGAGCACTGGGCTGGGGGAAGGGCCTGCGCGCCATCCGCCCCGACCAAGGGCAAGAAGTCCGTCGCCACCGCCGCCTCTGCCGCCGCCGCGGCTTCCGTCGCCGCTTCTGCCGCTTCTGCTGCGGGTGCTGCGACTCCCAACGCTCGGGAGGGTGCTGAGATGGAGTGCCAGTAATGGTCCCATTTCGGCCTCCTCCAGAGACAAGTCGGCCGCTGTGCTATTGCGCAGTGGCTGATGCCTGGGGACGGTGAGCGTGGGTGGCTCGCCGTCCGATACCAGGTTGAGTCGACGACGCGTTGTGTTCCACGCGCGCCGCAAGGAGCCGTCAGCACCGAGGACGGGGCCCCATAGGGTCGGTGCCTGCTAGGGTTGCGGAATTTGTTCGAAAGAGTTACCGCGGCCCTGGAACGCATAGGGCACAAGAAGGATCACGGGTGGGTTTTAGTCAGTAAAAGTCTGACACTCCCTACCGCTCCACCCAGGGCGGGAGGGGTCATTTGATGATTTCCCATCCAAAAAAAGGAGGAAACAGCTGCTGCTCGTTTACGAGGTGACACTCGTGACATTCCGATGATACCAGCGGAAGCAGACTGTTGCTGGAGCAAACGCTCATATAAAAACCAGTATAATGCATTGTCCGTGTGTTGCAGCTATTATAGGACATCACACAGGGAAAGTTCTCTACATTGGGGTCCGGAATAAGTATTGTGGAATTTGTGCCCGCGCAAATAAAAAGGAACAACAGCCTGCTCCTCACAAATGTTCTAAAAATCACGTTCATCGTCTAGTATGGAACCAACAATACTGGTAGAAGGATTCAAGTCCTCCGTAAAAACTCGGAAATTAATGTATAATACATTGATTGCTGATGGCGATGCCAGCACATATAAGAATATACTAGAAAGCAGACCATATCCCGGCGTTCTAATTTAAAAAAATTGAATTTACCTACCAACCATCTCCTCCGCAATTACAACGGAAAAAATGTATTGCTTAAAACTGATACATCTATGCTATGCTCTATCCCTCTGTCGGAGCGTACATTCTTGACACCTGAACGATTGATTCGGCTGAGAACAGCAGTAAGATCTTCGGACACAAACTTTAATCGAATCAGAAAAGAATATAAAAATGCAGAGAGATATTCTGAACAGCGCCAAACACATCTTTGGAGATGACAGTGAATGTGACTTGTGCTACTGCACCGAAGAGAGAAAAAAGAAACAAACCAAACACTCGAAGCCAAAACATTGATATTAAAACTGCAACGCAATATCTGGCTGCATCTGGCAGCTGGCTTATCATTCTAGAAGTCTGCTACACGATTTTACCACAAACCGTGCAGAGCAGTTCAACAGCATAGTAGCAAAGACTGTAGTAGTAGGTGGGAAACGCATAAATTTTTCCCTAAAAGATTCATACTCCGTCCGTTGTCATGCCGCTTGGTTAGTTTAAACACTGGTAAACTTCAAACTACCCTTTATAAATGTGCCTACCAGAAAAGTCCAGGTCAATCCCTGAAACATTTAGACCAAAACCGTTTTTCTATAAATGAAAATCGGAAACGCAAAATACTTCGCCGAAAAATAAACTTTAGCACAGGGCTCGTGAACAAAGTCGATTACGCAAATGCATGTCAAACGCCTGACATGACATGACACCCAGACGATTTCAAGCAGGCACATGTAGTTTTCCTTGAAAATTTAAAAACACTGACCTTAAAACGGCATGAAATTGAAAGGGATACAATTCTTCAGGCTGTGAGTGCCTTGTGACTTGAGCTGAGAAGATGTATTTTAACTACTTCCAATTTTGCCAAAATTTGTAAACAATGCCCGAATTTGAATCCAGCACCACTCGTTAAATCTATTTTATATGGATATTCCTGGGACCATGTGGCGTCAATAAAATATGGCAAAGAAAATGAGGTAAAGGCTATTGAGCAACTCGCCATTCAAGAGAACATAATCATCCGTAAATGTGGTCTTTTTATCGATGAGACCCACTGTTTTTTAGGTTTTATGAGGAAGGACTCATAGAAATAAAATGTCC
The DNA here is from genome assembly GCA_905332915.2 of Hecatera dysodea. Classification (NCBI taxonomy): domain Eukaryota; kingdom Metazoa; phylum Arthropoda; class Insecta; order Lepidoptera; family Noctuidae; genus Hecatera; species Hecatera dysodea. Next base: position 8,680,632 of record HG995306.1, on the reverse strand, counting down.
CATTTCTATACGCGGAATTGACCCTGTTGCAGCAATCCGTCAAAAAACAAAATTTAAATGTTTTTATTTGATGGCGATAACGTAATTTTTAATGTTAAACATGACTGGTATTACCAAGTTCAGGGCCAATCAAATATTTCAAACAAAAATGTGTGTCTTTTTGCGGTGTACACTGGTCCTGAATTTCCAATAAAAGTTGTAAAAATTTACAAAGACGATCATTTTTGTAAAGAAAAAATGATTCCTCGTTTAACAAATTTTTATTATGTATGCGTTCTTCCAGAAATAATTGATCCCAGAAAGAGCCGATCAATGCAATTGAGGGAAACTATTTTATAATTCAGTAGCTGCTGCCCGCGACTTCGTCCCCGTGGAATCCAAATTTTAAAACATTTTTTATCGCTGCTCCGCTCCTATTGGCTTAAGCGTGATGATATATAGCCTAAAGCCTTCCTCGATAAATGGTCTATTCAACCCAAAAATAATTTTTCAATTCGAACCAGTAGTTTCTGAGATTAGCGCGTTCAAACAAACAAACAAACTCTTCAGCTTTATAATATTAATAATAATAGTATAGATACAGCTTTTTTATATTAAATGATTTACTAAATATAACATTATAAATCTTTATTTAATTACCCACCTACTCATCCTGACCATAAAATGAAAAAAGCTATCTACAACCCACTAGAACTAATTACCAACACTTCAGTAGGTAAATAACTTGATTTCGTCTGTAGAGGATTTCAGATAAGAAAAGTTGTAAAGGCAAAATAATATTTCAAATATAATTATCTATTTATCATAAATCTACAAATCATAAGAATAACAATAATTTAAGTTGTATTTATTTAACTTCCAGTTTCATTTTGCTATAACAATACATTATTATTGTTCTAAAGCTAGCGGATCAAAGTTTTTTTTTTTTCTCTTTATTTTTTATTAGGGACTTTTACACGGACGTGTATGCCAGTCCCATCATACCTTATATTAATACATTACATTATCTAACTAAAACGTAACCTAGCGAACATAAATACTTTGGAGGCAGCCTCCGAATTAGGTGTCGATAAAAGACGATGAAATACACCTACATCATACTGTTACGAGCTTCGGGTTCGTTACAATTAAAATCAGCCGATTCAATAAACAAAAATGACACTTTAATTTACACCACACTAATTACACTATAACTCACTAATCACAAAACACAAACGCACTATTAATCACTTGAGTTCGCAGTCGAAGATCGCTCTCGAAGTTATCACTTGTATCGCAATTCCAATACTGACTCGGTCGGCACATGTGCCGGCCTTATATAGGGCGCCGAGTAGAACTTCAGAAAGTTCGCGTACATATCGGTCGCGACCGACTAAGGCCCGAGTATTCTAGCATAGAAAAATCTCGAAGGTCCTTGACTTCAACAGTTCTGCTACTCGATACTAGATGGCGCTAGTGGTACCGAATGCCGCTATCATCCTAACTTAATTCTGGCGCGCAACACTGCCCCCTCCTAAGACATGCTCGTCCCGAGCATTATCAGCGCCATAATAACGCGCCAGTCGATCAACATGAACGATCTTAGGAGCGCTTCTTGTACCTTTCTGTATACGGTAGGTAACGTCATTGATCTTCGTCACAATCCGGTACGGTCCGTCCCATTTAGCTTGAAGCTTAGGAGATTTCCCTTTGCTGCGAACTGGATTGTGCAACCACACTAGTGAACCTTCCTCGAACCCTTTATTGTTCATTTTGCGGTCATAGCGGGTTTTCATTTTTTCGGACATTTGCTGGCCCGATTGTCTGACGTGCTCATGAATGTCGTTCATTTTGTTCCGCAAGTCATTCGCATAATCGGTTATACTGCGTGGGGCATCAGGTGGTATTCCGGTGATCAGGTCTGCAGGTAGCCGCAATTCTCTTCCAAAGTTTGCGAAAGCTGGTGTCACTGACGTGCTTTCGTGAACAGCACTTCGGTATGACAGCAAAAACGGTTGTATGTGCTTGTCCCAATCTCGTTGCCGGTTTTCCACAACTTTGGCCAGATATCTCTCCAATGTCTGATTAAATCGTTCCACCATTCCATCCGACTGTGGGTGGTAAGAAGTTGTCCTCGTTTTATGAGTACCCATAACTCGGCAAGTTTCCTGGAATATTTGGGACTCAAAATTCCTTCCTTGATCGCTGTGAATCTCCAAGGGTACTCCAAAACGACAGAAGACTTCATGAACCAGTTTATCCGCAACTGTTGAAGCTTCTTGGTTTGGAATGGCGAAGACTTCCGGCCACTTAGTGAAGTAATCCATAACCACCATGAAACACTTGTTACCACTTTCACTTTCCGGAAACGGTCCCGCAACGTCTAGTGCTATCCTTTCCCATGGTGCACCAACATTGTACAATTTCAATGCACCTCTGCTACGAGTCTGAGGTCCTTTTACAGCCGCACAACTTGTACACTTGCGACACCAGTCCTCAACATCGTCACGACAGTGGACCCAGTAAAACCGTTCTCGTATCTTCAGTAGAGTCCGTTTAACTCCCATATGGCCTCCTGAACAACCATTATGGTACAGCTGTAGAACATCCGGTACTTTAGCTTTAGGGACAACCATTTGCAAATGACAGTTGTCTCCCCGAGCATTTTCCCATTTACGGCACAGGACTCCATCCTGAATCACTAAGCTGTCCCATTGGGCCCAATAGCTTTTTGTGATTGAACTCATCGCTGAAACATCGCTCCACGTAGGCTTCGGAACACTGGCCTTCATCCACTCCAAGATCGGCTTGATGTCCAAATCATCCTGCTGTGCACGTTCCAAGTTTTCCTTCAACTCGTTACAAAGATCTGTCTTGATCATCCTCACAGGTACTACTTCTTTACCCTCTTGTCGAGTACAATGCTTGCAGTCTTCAGGGCAAGGTCTTCTTGATAATGCATCTGCGTTGCCATGAGATTTCCCGCTGCGATGTTCAATCACAAAGTCGTATTCTTGAAGTAGTTCAATCCATCTTGCAACTTGTCCTTCTGGATTTTTGAACTGTAATAGCCATTTCAGTGCAGCATGATCAGTCCGTAAGTGGAATTTCCGCCCCAGCAGATATTTGCTAAAATGCTGCAATGACTTGACCACAGCAAGTAATTCCCGTCGCGTGACACAATAATTCCTTTCTGGCTTCGACAGAGATTTGCTGAAGTACGCTATCACAACCTCTTGATCGCCATTCTGTTGAGATAATACACCGCCAAGTCCTATGTCGCTTGCATCTGTGTCAACTATAAATTCCTTGCCGGTATCAGGATACCCCAAAATAGGTGTTTTGCACAGACGTTGAAAATAATAAGAGGCGAAACAGAGAGTTTGAAGTTGGCTGTAGAATTAGGTACAGAAATTACAGCAACGGTCCAAAGTGGTTGCCGGGCTGGATAATAGATAAAACTGGTCCGTCGAGTTACAAAGTAAAAACAGAGGATGGTCTCGTCATCAGCAGACATATAGATCAACTTATCAAAGTTGCAGCAGAGGTAGAGAGCCCACAGAACGAGGGGAGAGAGATAAGTAAGGAAGCTCGGGACCAGATCAGCGAAGAATCTGAACAGATCATAGAGATTCCCAGTGAAGAGTCTTGGGCTGAAATTCTAGGAATACCTAGATAATTACAGGATAAAGTTAAAATTAAAATTAAACTGATTATTTAAATGTACTTGAAATTATAGAGGTTTTATGATGTTTAGGTTTGTTATTCTTGGTGTTAATTCTAATGTACTATTTAGTGTGTTTACTTAGGGGAAAGGTATGTCATGTACGTGATTGTAGTAGTGAGTAGGAATATATGAATAGATTATTGAAGGTACTTGTCTCTCTTGTTGACAGAATAAGATAAACTAAGTTGGGGGTAGGTTTGAATCTACATTGTGTCAGACTACCTAGCTGAATAAACATGCAGTTACCTAATTTCATGTTTTAATTATATTTCTGGACATAATAGTTGCTCATTATCAGGTGTGGCCAGTTGAGGTCTGCTTTCATCTTGACGATTCATGCGTAAAACCTCTCTTTTAGTGCGTAACCAGCACGCATGGCAAACACGATCTGAATATGATATCTGAAAATAAAATAATAGGTTAATTGGGATAAAAATTGCTGCCTTATAAAGGGTAAAATGTAATCCATATTTTACAACTTAAATTGCAAAACTAAACAAACCTCTCGTGGTGCCACTTTGCTCTCTATAATATTAATTATAGATTGCTGCATCTCAGTAGGGTTTTGTCTTAATATTAAGTCACTCTGTCTTTGAAGGGTTGAACAGCCACATAAAAGGCACACATTTATTGTATGCCTCCTCGTACTTGGTCCAGCTTCTTCACTGCCAGGAACTTCTCTTTGCAAGGTATCATTTACTCCAGCGGTAAAGGTTTAGTATCGTTTGGCAGGATTTGGGGGGGGAGAGGGGGTGGGGAGGGGAGAGAGGGGCAACCCTTCCCCCATGGCACCACTCCCGTAAAAAGGCAACGCACCGTTTCCGAGAAAATCGACTTTTAGTAACCAAACCTCAAAACACTTAAAGTGGCATAAAAAGCGTGTGGGAGCCCCGCTTCGCGCGGCTCAAGGGTTTAAAAAAAAATAACCACGAAGGAGTGGCGGAGTCTGCTCGCTCGCTTCGCTCGCTCACTAGACTCCGCCACTCCTTCTAACCTAACCTGTCCGAGTCGGGGTGCCCCATGTCCCGACCTCGCTTCGGTCGCTCTTGCATCCTAAATTCTCCTTGTAACACTAGTAAACTGCCTTTTGCACATACATACAATTTGGTATAAACACATCACACTAATTAAAGTTATTTATTTTATCCAAAATTTATCACTTTAATTAATTCCTCAAAAGGATCACTTTTATTTATTGCTACCTACCAAGTTCAGGGGAGAAGCCAAGGTCGTTGAAAAAAGCCAAAATAATACTTCAAAACAAACACGCAACTCGGGAAGAAACGGAACATAAACGGAATGTTGACATAGACACATGATTGAAATGTCTTTTTTACGTTCCGTTTTACCGATTTTCACTATATTTACACCACAGACACTATAAATTGTGACAGATTTGGTTGTCAAACACCCATTTTAACGTTCCGTTTTCCGCTTAATCAATTTGAGGTTAGTAACTTATTTTGTTAATTTCTCGATAAATATGCGTTACCTTTTAATAAGAGTGGTAGCGTTATAATCAGGGACTCAAGCTCTTCCAGATTCAATCGATTTTACAGCCCAACTCCTGCCAAACGATACTAGACCCGACCCATACTTACAATTTGAGGATATACCCAGCTGCAGATTAAAGAATTGACTCTCGAGTCAAGTGCCAATGCCGGGTATCGTCGCATTTTATTGACACATGTTGCAGTTGACGCACATGATGCGAGTAGGCGCTACACGGCTACCCATCGTGATAAACAAATCGATGCATACACAACAAAATCCAAGGTATCAGGCAGAGTCGGAATCCAGAGCCACAGAAAAATGTCGTTGTATAGGCAAACAATCAGAATCCTTAGGCAAGCACTAGTCACACAGGGAACAGTAAATCTCAGAGTCCATAAACAGAAGCAGTCGATAAAGTAGAAAATCACGGAAAATCGATGGAAAACAAAATAACAAGACGCACGCACAGACGACAAGGACAAGCACAGAACATATATACCCCAGGGGAAGAATAACGACTCCATACAAATTTTATGAGGAAAATTTTCCTTACCAACCAGCGCCATCTATGTTTTGCCCACCAAAACATTGCAGTAAAATCCAGGGCGGGAATTTCAAAGCACCACTGTACTATACAGATTCTTTGTACCTATTGCATTTTATGCACAAGTACAGTGCGCTTCTCGATAGTTTCTTTCAAGATGAGAATTATTGCTCAGCAGTACTGACGTGTATATCCAATACACTGTAACTCGAGTTACAGTGTTTTGCCTTAATAGTGCTCATTTGATTTTTTTGAGGCAGTTACATATCCCTATATCATTACTTTTTCATTTTATAATATGTAGAAGGAGATATGAGCACATTAAAAACACTGTATTTTAGTTACACTTATGGTTTGGTATGGCATATCACTGTAATTGAAGTTACAGTGTATTGGCTTAAAAGTTTGCGCGAGATTAATTGAAATTCTGAGATACAGTGTTTTCAATAACCAAACAATCTTGATACGCCGCGCGCGGCGTAACGTCCCTACGCGTAATACGTGCGAGACGCGCGGGGAGAGCAGCGAGAGCTCAACTGTTAGTAGTCGTGAATCATTGCTCTTGCGCGGACGGTGTTTTGATTCATAGCACGTTCGTTAAATCTGTTTGCGTTTTTAGTTTTGACGAGTTAACAATGAGTGGATATCGTAATAGATTATTAGTGAGATTGTCCCAAAGCAATTTACAACATCACAACAACTCATCGTGTACCACAATGGCTTCAGACTTAAACAGTGTATTAAATGACAAAGAAAATTTTAGCGGTTGTAATAATGAGCGTCCTGGTATCAATACATCATACGATTGTGATAGCATTGAATATGATAGTTCCACATATGTATTCGATTCACGTAATATCAGCCCCTTGATACCCCTTAGTGAATCTCAAATAAATGAGTGTATTGCTGACAATCTTGGTGGCGACGTCAACTACGCTGATTTATTGCCAGTACCTGCTTCTACTACCATTCAAGAATTATGTAAGGATTTAAGTTACCAACCTTGCTCAGAAAATCCATCATTGCAAGAGTTAAATGCTGATACTGGACCGGTAACTAACGTTGACACGATGCCCTTTTCTACTTCTAACTCTCTCGATACGTCAAGTGCTATATTACAATGTGAACCACTAGAAGAATCTTATGCTCCACCAGTTAAAAGAAGTCGAGATCCAAAACTAATTTTGGCAAATCAAACAAGAAAGCATCCCATGAGACCTCCCTGCCAAAATTGTAAAAAAAACTGTCCCGTTAACATCTCCGATATGGACAGAGAGATCATTCACAGTCAGTTTTGGAGCATGGATAGGCAGAGACGACGGGATTTCTTGTCAAGGCAAGTGCACAAAATGTCCACGGCAACCAAAACGGCTGGTCCCAACTCAAGGAGACACAACACTTTAACATGGACTCTTAATGAGTTCAAAGTATGCAAAACCTTTTTTTTAAATACCTTAGGGTACAGTAACGATGAAGCAGTCCAAGCTGTTCTGAAGCAAAATCACTTGACTGGAAATAGAAATCCTAAAATTAGTGCTGCTCCTGATCCTAGAGGTCGTCACACCCCTTATAATGCTTTTTCTGCGGAATATGAAGACGAGATGAAAAATTTTATATTGAAGTTTAAACCTACGCCATCACACTATAATATAAAACATGCTCCAAATAGAAAATATCTGCCAGTAGGCGTGAACTTTACATCCATGTACAAAGAATTTCAAATACACTGTCAAGAGAAAAACCTGAAAGTTTGTAGTTGGGCACATTTTTACCACATGATCAAAAAGCTCAATCTTTCTACAGCAGAGCCAGCTCAAGATATTTGCACAAAATGTAGAAACCATGAGTTAAAGCATAAAATATTACCTCTACCGTGTAATTGCAATGACTGTATAGACTTAGGCAAACATTTAGAAAACAAAAGAGATTCAAGAAGAGATTTGAAAGCAATAGAAGAAAAGTGTGAAAATTCTGAAGGACGAGACATGCTCTATACTGTTGATATGCAAAAAGCTATTTCTATGCCACTATTGACTACAAAAGAATACTTTTTTTCAAGAAAACTCGTACTTTTCAACGAATCATTTGTGCCTCCGGGAAAAAACAAACAGGCGGTATGTGCAGTTTGGCATGAGGGAGAAAGTGGTAGAAAAGCTCACAATGTTGCTTCTACATACACCCACTTTCTTCGAAAATATTGCAGAGACCTGAAGTCTATAACATTTTTCTTAGATAACTGTAATGCGCAAAACAAAAACAAGATACTTTTGTCTGCTTTGATAAGAGTAATTAATGATAAAATGACAAATTTAGATAAAATTACTCTGGAATACTTTGAGCCAGGACATACTTTTATGGCCGCGGATGCTGTACATGCTGCAATAACAAAGAAATTGAAATCTAAGGGCCAAGTCTACGATATAGATGATTTTATATCTACTATTAAAAGTTCACGAAAAAACATGCAAGTCGACTTATTAAGTCACACAAATATGATCATATTTAGTAATGATTCCAAAGTAGTATTTCCCAAAGGGTACAATGTACATAACCTTAAAGTTATCGAATTCCGAAGAAATCAATTAACGATATTTGTCAAAAATGACTATAACGCAGAATTTAAAGAGATATCTTTTTTGAAAAAGAAAATAGAAAACGTATTGCGTGAAAAAATTAGAAACGGTATAACTGATCTTTTGGAAGAGATACCTAAGGAGACTGAACCTAGAGGTATTAGTGAGATAAAAAAAAGAGAGTTGTTAGCACTTTGTAAGTCAATACCTCAAACTAGAACATTTTTTTATGAAAATCTTGTTGTCTCGGAATCACCCGATCTTGACGAACACATGGATACTGATTTAATATAAACCTAAGATCTCAAAAGAATGATTAATAAAAAGTTGATCTCATTATTACAATTTCCGTATTTGATGATGAATGCTAATTTTATTTTTGTTTGCTATGATTAATTTGTGGAGAAGTAATTCCTGAGTTGATATAGTATTGTTTCTATTTTTTATTTTAATAATTGTTATCTTTCGCTTGATTGTGACTTGGTTGCTAAGTTTTTATTGATTCATTGTAATTTGATTGTTATTTTTTTTTGTGATTTGATTCAAAGAGGTAAGTATTGAGTTAAGTAATTAAGAAAATTGTTTTTATTTTATAAATATATTTTTTTTAAATAAATTATGTTTTATTGTCTATGAAATAAGTTGTTAGGTACCGAAACAAAGTTATCTCGAAAAAAATTAACTTTGTTGACACCTATATTTAGACTTATTACCCTAAATTAATTCTGACACCCTCTTAAACGCCTATTATTGTTAAGGTAATAAACTGTAATTGAATATACAGTGTTCTTGCCTGATACATTAGCTCTGTTCTCATAAAACCAATACACTGTAACTAAACATACAGTTTTTTGCTCAAACAATTGTATACATTGATTTAAGTTCTGTAAGGACAACACACGTTTACTTAGTTAATTCTTATTGTATGGATTGTATGGTTGTACAATTTAGATGGCTAGATAAGACGTTAAAATACCTATCATTTGGTACCTACATCTATATAATATGTTACAAATATATATCCAAAACGTACCAAAAACCTAAAAAAGTTTTAAAAGCCCTTTTCACGAAATAGGTATTTCGGAGTTACAGTGTTTTGGATTTACACGTCAGAGTAATTGACATCTGAACAAAACTACTATCGAGAAACACAATGTACTTGTGCATAAAATGTTAAAAAATAATATCTAAGGAGCAGTTTAGTAAAACAAACGTTTTTATTTAAATTATTTATTATTTTATGCTAATATGACTCATTTTACATGAACATATGTGTCATTTGGGACAAAACAAGTTCACAAATCACAATTATGTTTAGGTACTAATAGTTCAACTAAGAACGAGAGTTGCTGACATCATACACCTCTTATTAACACTAGCAAGCTTTAAAAATAACTATTACCATATGAAAATAACTATAGGAAGATCATAAAGTTAATATACACTATTTAAAAAATGCACAAAGTATTTTATTGATAAACATAAGTGATAATTGACAGATGGAGATCATTGGCACTCGCTTCTCTAAAACACAAATATAACATAATATTCTAAAACACATAAAATGAAAATACAGAAAGCATCTTTCACTATAATATCGAGTATGGATTGGACAGGTCTATTTCACATCAAAAACTATACAAAATCAAGAAATTTTACACTGTATAAATGTATCATATTATTTTATACACATATCTTCAGTTATATGAAATAATAATGTAATAAAAGAAACGGTTAGGAAGATAGATAGGTACTTATTTAATTAGTTGAAGGGATACAGATCTAACAATTTAGCTTCACTATCGTCCGATAGTAAAACAAGGTGTAAAATAAAAAATAAATCCTTATCAGCCTATTATCTTCCTACTGCTGAGAGGAGGCATGAGTGAGCGTGATCCACGCCTCCCCTCTCAGTTAGAGATGGTCTGTAAACCAACAAGCGGGCCCATTGCCGGTAAATCTGCACTAAAAAGTGAACATAACCAATTCATATTATAATCACTTATTGTCTTGACTTACCACCTGACGAATAAATAAATGCATAATGGTTCCTTTTATGACGTAGAAATCCACTAAGATTTTTGGAAATTCACACGCATTCATCACACTCTTGTAAAGGATTAAGGAAGGATGGACCAGCAACAGGTTCAAATATGGCAGGTTGATCGGGCAGCTTAGAAATTGTTGTATCCTGAAAATAAAAGTTAAACTTATTTTAAATTCAAATCCTTCTGATCCTACTTCCTACTAATACATATTACAAACATTGAGTTTGTTTGGATGTATGGATGTTTGTTACTCTTTCATGCAAAAAGCACTGGAATTGGAATTTTGTATGTACACAAATAGTTCATAACCTGGATTAACAAATGGGATAATTTTTATCAAAATTCATTTGCAGAAGTACTGCTCTGGTATTGTATTATAGTAAAAAAGGACTTGTTGATATGATTAATAACATGTGATACAGAGCAAAAGTGAGTTCAAGGCATAACCTTGACCTAAAGCCATGTCATGCCAGAGGGTGGCCAGATCTTCACACAGAAAAAAATGAAAGAAATCAATATCGCTCTCCAATGTAAGGCAATTTTTTTATTATCTTTCAGATGTTAATTATTGTATGTACTTACCTTATAGGATTGAACACCAGGTATCGCTGTTCTGAACAACTTCTTCTCATTAAAGCAAGTGCTTTCAAAATGTTTACTGCAAAGCATCTTATGCTTTGCATGGAGTTCATCTTGGAATTTCGGTGAAGACCAGGCTTCATTTGGGAAGCAATACTTTGCCCATAATTCACAACTGAAAATGAAAAAAATATTAAAATGACTAATCCAGATGGTCAGACCAATACAAACGAATATTAGGAGTATATAATAATAATTTAATTATGAACATACCGCAGAGCATTTTTTGAGCCAGGCTTCGGAAACCGATGTAAAGTGATGCTGGGATCTTTAGAAGGTGAAGATCCACACATAGCACAGATTCTAGTGTTTTCTTTCTGCGAACTCATCGCGAAATTAGACACAAAATCATACAAGAGTCATTGTCTCAACACCGAGTCTATATCTCACAAATACGCACTTAATTTCACCAAAACACAGACACGGAGGAGCAAGCTCGACTCACGTTAACAATGTATGTAGAATTAAATGCAACTCGTTTATTTATTACAAATAAACACAAGAACAAGATAAAATGGTGCGCAATCGATGGCAGGCAGACATTTTTCTTGTGACGTCAAATGTCAACGTCTTATCTCTTTTACTCTGATGTTGCTGTCTCTTTCGTGTTTTCTAGCCCACCTACATCTTGTTCGTAGAACAAAGTTGACGGACCCTGAGGACAAGTCTGCTGTTCAGTACATGTCAATATGTCCCGGTTGACAATTGAAATGTCATGTTATTTTTTTTTGCGATGTTGCCATACTCGAATTTCACTACGTAGCTTAGAGTATAGAAATATATAGAGATGCCCTAATGTTCTATATCTTATTTGCTTATACAAATATCTATTAAATCGATACAGAAATAAGAAACTACACTTTGTCTCTTTCTAACCAATGCGTTATCACATTTGAAGAAAGAGACGTCATGCTATTTGTTTTATCTCTTCCTGACAACATTTTCACATATCCGTCAATGTACGTACCTCGCGTGCCATCCGCCATCTTTTGGACCCGTGGTTTTGAAGTACGTCAGCTGTCAAGTGAACAACAACATTGGGTTTAGATTACGATGGGCTTGAAGAGATGATTTTGAAAATAAAACTAACAAAATAAAAATAGTTATAGTACTAAAACGACAATATCAATTCGTCATGCAGTAGGTGGCGGTTATTTAGTTCACTCTGATTTGTTCCACTAACTGCATCAAACTGAAATAAATTTGCATGTTTTTTATTTATACTTACAGGTTCCCTAAAAATGAAGTACCTACTACGCCAAAAGTGGCTTGCAGACATTGGGATGGAAAATATCAAACCTGGACATAAACCACGTACCACGTGTCTGGAAGAAAATCATGTGAAAAGCTATCCTTAAGAAACAATTTTAATAAATTAACATTGAATAATATCGATGGTCAAGTGTTTTTTTTTTTAACCAGAAAGTGAGTCAGGATCCAAGATTCTTAACAATGGTTATATAGAATAACGCTGAAACAAACGAAGGGATAAGTTTTCGGATATAATAACAGTTACATTACATTTATTTAAATAAATGTGTCTTTTCGGTCAGAATTATGGTTTTTCTTCTCCTATTTGAACGAATGAACGGTAATTATAGGTCACAAGTTGCCACAAGTTATGAAGTAGTTATATGTTAATTGTTATACATGATTTAGTTCATAATGTGATTTAGAAGGCCACTTTTAGTTTCTATAAAATAAAAACTCAGATTTCAATGGATAGTTCACAATTTATTATTGGCAATGGTTGGGACTTTCAAAAGTGCCTAATAAATATCTAACTAACATTAGGCATTTACTTTGACCTGGTGATATATTATAGTGATAAAGGTACATTTTTCAAATTGCTTGGTTGTTTTAATCCTTTTAATACCTCAATTTGAGTATCTTTCTACAATAATTATTATTGTTGTAAATAAACATCTCTATGGGCCGAGCCTACGTAAAGCGGTCGCCCGCGCGGTCCCTTACAAAAGTGCTCCGTTGTGGCCCCTTTTTGCTACGTAACAAATATTAAGTTTTCCATCGACTCTACTACATGCACACCTTTAAAGTTGAAATAGCGATACTGAGGGTCAGAGTAATCTTTATGAACAACTTTAAATGTAGAACAAAACCTGAAATCGCAAAGAACCTCAGTTGTCCTTATAGTCACTCGCAAAAACAAAATTCGAAGTCAGTCAGTTGCTCATAAAATGTAGCTTCTCACCCCTTGTATGTTAATATGAATGTTATGCACTATAAGTTTAAAAGTATAGGAAAAGAACTAAAAGACTAGTTACAGTTAGGCCAAAAGTATAATCTAATCATTTTACACCAAAGTTTAATAGTATTGATAAGTAACCAAATGAAATGCACCAGAAGAAATGTTAGTAACTCTGGTATCGATATCGATACTTTTTGGTTTTGATTACTTATGTGCTTCCCTAGCAATGGCCGCCATCTTTTGGACCAGGTTTATAGTAGGTATGCACGCGTATTTTGTAGGTATTTCTGGTCCATATTATTGTAAGGTCTTTGCTACGTAGTCATTTGTATATATTAAAAAAACTATGGCCGCTATTCTATTCTATTTTTATTAAATGGCAATCAAAGCCGATGTCGACTATTCTGCCAATGTCCAAAGTAGGTTGGAGAAGCAAGTGTGCAATATTTTCCTGGTTAGAGGAGAACGACAGTTGCTGCGAAAAATAATTATGTTCTTCAATCTATACAGTTGAATACTTGTTGTGTTAGTAATGGACTGAAACAAACAAAGAATAAAAATACATAAATATTGTTATAATTGTTAAAACATGAAATATTCTTAAAATTATTACGTGCCACATTGATATAGAAATTGATTTGGGAGGGTTTATAATTTTATGTTGTTGTGGCGGATGAAAGCCATCAGCGCCACAAACAGGTCAGGGGAGGAAAATGTTAAAAGAGAGGGAAAGTTAATTGGGAGAGGGATCTTAAATTTAGGGAGACGACTATATAAATCAAAGGGAGGGACGTTGTTTGTACATTCAAAAAAGATGTGGTCTAAAGTACCCTCTGCCAGTCCGCACTCACAAAGTGAGGAATCGCGTACACGAATTTTGTGGAGAAAAACGGGAGTACAGCAAAAACCTAAACGGATTCTGCAGAGAACAGATACAACAGTTTTGGAGACCTTTTTGAAGCCAAAAAACCAAGGTTTGGGGTTAATAGACGGCTGGACAGCATAGAAAAACCTGCCTCTCTTCTTGCTAGTCTCATTCCACTGTTCCTGCCAGGAAGACTGGAGGCCCAGTTTTGGGAGAGACAACAGGTCGGTCTCTGATGGGTATTGTGAGAGAGATCAGCCGTTACAGATGTGCACGCATCTTTAGCCAGGGCATCCGCACATTCGTTACCCTTGATCCCGCAATGACTCGGTATCCAAACTAACTGTACATCCTTTCGACCATTGGCACACGACAGCAAGGATTTTTTAATTTTTAAAATAAGTGGACTGAGCGTTTTGCTTTTAAATGGATTTTGAGCCAACGCCTGCAAACAGCTAAGGGAATCGGTAAAAATAACCGCCCTCTCAATGTTGGTATGCGACTCGATAAACTGGCAAGCTTCTAATACAGCCACACACTCGCCAGTGAACACAGATGACTGTTTTGGGCATTTAAACTGTAGATAATTCTAGAGCTTTGGTAATAAACCGCGGCTCCAATGTTGTTCTCGTTATTTAGTTTCGAAGCGTCAGTGAAGAATAGTCGGAAACCCTTCCATCGCTCCCCCACCACCGCATTGAAGGTCAAGTTCGCAGCAGGGGATTTTTTGGATATACCAATATTATAAAAGATTTTAGGAGAGAAGCAGATAACTTCGTAAGAGAAGTTATAAAGAGAAAGTTTTGGACACTGGTAAATAGGGCACTCTAAATTTTGGGATTGTCGAAATGCTTTTAAAATTAATGGGATTTCTTTATTACTTCAATAGTTTGAGCTTCTACATAAGTCATCTAATTCCGTTAGTCTTGCAATGAGGGGATGGGATGATCTGGAGATTAACCTGAATAAAAAACGGGAGGCCAGATATTGCCGCCTTAGGGCCAGAGGAGGATCAGCACACTCGACCTGCAATGCGTTAATGGGAGAGGACTTCATACAGCCAGAGACGATACGAAGACACTTGGCCTGAACCCTGTCTAGCCCCGCCAAAGCACCTTTTGGAGTGTTCTTGGGGTAGTGTGTACGGAGAGAAATAATAGATGTGAATTCGGAATAAGTATTTACTATATGAAACTGTTACAAGGTTAGGTTGCGAGCGCGTGTATAGTGGAAGGCGGTTTCGGGCGAACTGTGCCCGGCGAGCGCTGCGCGTACGAGGAATACAAAACTAATGCGTCAGCGCCCCTACACTATTCCTCCCTTTTTTTTTAAAAAACTAGGTTTTTTTTACAAAATATTGTAGTATTCTAAAAATAGTATTACCAAATACATCTCTGGCTAACTGTAATACTTGCAAGTTACAATATTTGCTTATACATCATTTAGTTTGAACAAACAATGTTGTGACCGGATGTCTGGCGCGATAACGCCGACTGGTATTGATGTCTCTAATTATGCTATGTCTTACGATTCTAAGTTTTAAATTGTATCACGCTATTAATGCAAAAGGGTACAAGCAATGTTTAATTTTAAATGTATATAACTATTGTTTAAACGTCATTAAAACGGTTTTTATACAAAACTAAATCTTTTTGTTGACCTTATATACTAGTGCGGCCACCTGCTTTTAAAGGTGCCGTCTTCACATCCATACACATTATAATATGACGTTAAGGGTAGTCACCATGACGACGTACTCTGCCATAAAAAGAAATTTGCACCCCTTCGGAGTCTGCAGTATTCGTCATGGTGACGCCAATTTAAAAAAATATATATATTCACAATAAAGACACTTATGTTTTACAAACACTTACACTATTACACTTCATTTGTAATTTACATTGCTTAATTTATTTTGACTTGAATGGACGATGGTTACGGAGCGGGTTATTTTAATAAATAACCTACTTACTGATAATGCTAATTTCGATATTTAGAAGGTCTTTTGCTTATTCGTCGAGTTCGTGTTGTATATGTTTCGTCACTGGGTTTGCTTGTTTGGAATGTTACTTTTTTCTGGCTCTTTTTACCTATTTGGTCATTTTCAGTTTTATTTTTTTCTGAAATGTTTTTATCTAATTCTTCTGATGGCAATTCATTATCTATCAATATATCGGCGGGTAAGTGTGGAGTGGTCTTAATAAATAAAATTCCACATCGCTCGTCATAAAATTTATTAATAAAGGAGTCGTGGGTATCTACTGCCCGTCAATTATTTTCCCTGCACTAAATAACCTTAACCTAAACCTTAACCTTAACCTTTGCGATGAAAAGAAATGTCTTCAAACTGTTTGATGACACTATCTGCTAGTTTCTTTTGAGGCTCATCAAGGTTAGTATAGCCTTGTATGAAGGAATGCTGAGGAGTGTCTAAAGTGCAATTATTGTTTTTGACCATTGTAATGCTACCAGTATATTTGGGACATATTTTGAAATTACGCCAAAAATCTATACCCAAGATAAGATTTCTCTTAATATCTGGAATGACATGAGCTTTCAATATGTGAAATTGATTTTCGAAATTAATTGGGATGTTAATATAACCTAAGCTAATTAAATTTTGGCCTCCTGCTGCTGTTACTGTGATGCAGTCTTTTTTGATAAGTTGCAAGCCATAATCTTCTAGTATTTTATGAGCACCGTTGCCTATAATGGTTACTGCGGAACCGGAATCGAGAAGACCCGAAACGGTGAGATCATTAATCAGGACAGATACATAAGGTATATCATCAGTACCTTTATCCTCGAGAACAGTGTAGATATTATACGATTTAAAAAATAATCGAATTGTTTGCAACCAATCCTGCCACTCTTGGTTGTCAAATCTATTATGAGCACTGTTCTCGGCAGTTAGTTTTTTTTCTTATTAGAATCCTTATTTTTCCTGCAGTTTGGACAATCAGGTGTTTTAACGCCCTCACGACCACAAGAGAAACATACCACTACATCCTTGTTTGCAGTACACTGCCTTAGATTATGTGAGTTATTACGACAACGTGGGCATTAACGTTCTTTAGGATTAGGGTTAGGATTAGAATCAGAAGTACCAACTGCATGAACATAATTAGGAGTAGAACTATTATTGTTTGTGTTATTATTATTATTACTATTTTGACTGTTATTATACTTATTACTGTTGTTATTGTTGGAATTTTTACCATATGAGTTATTATTATTAAATTTTGAATAATTTTTATTATTAGATTGTCCTGAATATGCTAACTCAGGTGCTAATGTATTAGGAGACGGTTTAGGGGGTTCTTTAAATAGAGAAAATCGTGTTTGAATATTTTCATAATTTCGGCACAATGTTCGTAATTCGTCAATAGAATTTATTTCCGAAACAGAAGCAAGGATGCTCGCGTAGGTCGGACGAATATTGTGAAGGATGATTTCCAATTTATCCTCCTCTGACAACTTTTTCGTAAGCCGCGAAAAGAGTCCAGACATAATGGATAAGTAAATCACTATACTCTCAGTTTCACCCTGTGTGCGAGACCTAATCTCAGTAAGCAATCTGTAGTCATAGTCAGATTGGTCGAAATCACGTCTCAACGCCAATGCAAGATCGTCCCAACTCGAAATCGTATCCCTAACACTTCTGTACCAATGCAACGCATCACCGCTAAATATTTCTGTTGCGTTAGATAATATTTTATTAAAACAAATACTTTTAGCGTGACATAATTCCTCACAGCGCTGAATAAAAGCTCGTACGCAAGACTTGCCATCATATTTTACCTTTGAAAATTTGTTAATGTTGCCTTCACAAGTGACGGAAACATTAATAGGTGTTGAAGAAGAAACAGATAAGCAGTCCGTACTAGTGGAAGCTAAAGGATCCAAAGCAGAATCATTAAGCGCATGAAGTTTCGTAGTAGTGCTCTTGAAAAGGCTAACACATTGTTCGTAAGTCTCCTTTAATTTGTCGTCATCAAATGCAATACGATTAAGGCGGTGATAGACATGGTTAAGTAAATTTTGACTCCGTAACAATGTGTTTTTATCTAAGGAAGTAGAATCTAAATTATTGTTAACCTTTTCAAGAACATCCACTACACCCTTAAAATCGTCTGATGGATCGAAAGGACTAGTTAGGATGTCTTCTGAAGGAAACAATGGTCCACACTTAGCAATTTGTTTACGCAGTTCGTGCACTGTAGCAGCTGGAGATTCTCCCCTAATAGCGACTTCGTACTCGAGCTCAGCCTTTTGTAATGACATAAACTTTACTTGATGAGCCATAGCGAAGTAAGTTTAAATAGCAAAAGTAAAAAAAAATGAATGCTAAAAAAATGAAATTGGGTAAGTGTTGAATAATTCAATGACGTGAAAAAACAATTGATATTTCAACAAATTACTCCGTCTGTTACAATCTTTAGGTAAAACTAAGCAACGTCTTGGTTGTTTTTCCACGAAGAAGATTGTTAAAGAAAAAAAAAAAATAATAAGCGTAAGCAAAAAAACAAAAACGCAACAAGCAATATAAAAGCAAAACAAAAAAAAATGTAACTAATGTGTACGCACTTTAATTAAGAATAATTTTTTTTTTTTTTTTTAAATAAGTAGCGAACCAAATAATTTTGCTGACTGTACTACTGCAAAAATACAATACAAAAGTGACAAGTAATCCTTGATTACTCTTTTCTTTTATTATAATAATTCTATTTGATGTGTATACCAAATTATGTGGTTGACTGTACTTAACTCAATAATGCTAAAAGTGTTTTTTTTTTTTTTCAAAACAAGCAGTAGCAGCAACATTCGTCAACTCAATTTAGTGTAACTGTACAGTTACACTAAATTGAGTTGACGAATGTACAACTGATTTCTAATATAACCGTTTTAAAAAAAAACTTTTTTTTATTCTACCTCACAAAAAAAAAAAAAACTCATACAATTTGAACAGCAACGTTAACGGCAATTCGTAGTAGCGACAACTTTATGACCGTGACTGTACCTTCTTGTAAAATATTACAATGGAACAATAAATCCACAACAAAAAAAATAATATGACGTACACCTTAGTTACTATGCAACCAAAGAAAAAAACGTTTCACAAAAATGAAAAAAAAAAATAAAAAAACGCACACAAAACACCAAAAAAAATAAACCTCCACAGAAACAAAAAAAAATAATTGACCATGTACATATTTTAACCACGAAAAGGGCGCCAATGCGGCGGGTAAGTGTGGAGTGGTCTTAATAAATAAAATTCCACATCGCTCGTCATAAAATTTATTAATAAAGGAGTCGTGGGTATCTACTGCCCGTCAATTATTTTCCCTGCACTAAATGGAGGTAGGCGCTAAGTACTATCCTGGCTTCACGTAGACGGCGGTCGGTGATGACGCTCAGCCGAGGAGGCGCTTCCAGGTGGACGACCCGCAGGTGGAGAATGTAGTGTGTGTGGTAGTGCGTGCCGGGCGTTCCTAGGTGCCTGCTATGTGCGACAATGAAACGATGGTCGTGCCCCGGACTTTGGACCCTGGAATTCACGTCCGTCCATATAAATAATTATTCTTTGTTCGTCCTCCTCCGACTGTGATTGCCGCGGAAACATGAAGCGGAAGTACAATGCGCGTAAGGCGAATGTGTGCAGATATCACAGTCAGAATCGGAGTTTACAAAACCATAGCTATTTAGGAAAAAATAGTTTTTATACATGTATAAAACATAAAATACACAAAGCGTCAATTGAAGCAAAATATGACAACAAAATTACGAATGATGAAGTCGCTAGAAATGAGTTCTACTGAGGTGAAAAGATGGTAATGAAAACTGCAAGTCATTTATCCAATGATCACCCAACATATAGGCAGTAGCAATAAATGAATGTTTCAACACTTACCCAATACGGGGAAAGACACTGAAGCTATTATTGTAAAGCAAATAAAAAGTTTTAAAATTTTCGTATATTTAAAAAAAAGTACGGTGAGACGAACACGATTGACGTCACGCACTCTGCACTGGCAAAAGTACTTCAAGGAGCGCGTGAACGTGTGTCTTCCGTGAGGACTATCGCTTAATGACCCTGTTTTTTAAAATGGTCGCTTCGTTACCGAGCTATTATGTCGCCGTCACCGAGCCGACCCGAACGTCTGCGTTCGGAAACAATCGGTGGGACAAAGTTGAGTAAACGTATGTGATTTACATTAGTACAGTAACCCAGGTGAACGAATCGAGACCATATCACAATGACGCAGAGTACTAAATTTGCTTAACTTGCAGTTGAACAGATAAAGATAATGACTACATATTGTTTACTTTTTTAAGTTTTATGCTAAGTTTCGATTTTATACGTAGACCTAAGTTATTATTGTAGATATGATGTTGTAAATAAATAGATATAAATAAACAATTGTAATAATAGATGTAAATATTTCCTTTTTTTTTAAAAAGTAAGATTTTGGAACGTTGGAATCAGCGTACAACGTTACAATATGCTGGTTTTAAACGGTCTATAGATATGTTAGCTTGTCGGTCTGGCAATTGTACACGGTATACTTTTTCGTTTCTGCTTATGACGCGATATGGTCCATCGTAAGGAGATTGTAATGGTTTCCGTACTGCGTCATTTCTAACTAATACATAATCGTTGGTATATAAATCCTTGTGTACAAAAATCTTGCGAGGTGACTTGTTTTCTCTAGAGGACGGTTTTAATCCTTTAATTCTTTAATTCTTTAATTCTTTATTGTACACCAAAATAACTAATAATATATTATACATAATAAATTGCATGTACAAGGGCGAGCTTAACTCAAAGTTGAGTTTTCTTCCAGCAAACCTTTGAGTGATAGAGAGAGATCAGCATAGAGGGTAGGATCCAGTGTACTAGATAATATAGATTTATATATTTACATACATAAATACAAATATATATACATACATACATATCTACTAATATTATGTCATTGTGAAAGGAAATGCTCTTTAATTTTCTTCTTGAAGACATCAAGAGAAGGGCTGTCGCGTACAGGGTGTGGAAGAGAGTTCCAGAGACGTACTGCAGTAACCGAGAATGAGCCATTATAGCGGCTGGAAGTGTGACGCGGAGTACGAAGCAGAAGAGAAGTGGCAGTGCGACAGGGTTTACCCCTCGGAATGAAGTACTCAAAGCGTTCACGAAGATATTCAGGAAAATTAGGATTGTGTAGGATAGAGTAGAGAAGGGATAAGATATGGGTATCTCGCCGACGCCGAATTGGCAGCCACTTCAATTTGGTCCGAAATTCTGACACATGGTCGTATTTGCGGAGCCCAAAAATAAAGCGAATGCACAAGTTCTGCAGCCGCTCGAGTTTGTTTAGGAGTACCTCCGTTGCGTCTAGAAAGCAGACATCCGCATAGTCTATGAGCGGTAAAAGCAGAGATTGAGCAAGGCTGACCTTAGTTTGAAATGGTAGGAATTTTTGGAGACGTTTAAGAGACTGGAAAGAGTAGAAAACCTTTTTACTAACCTCACCAATCCAATCCTTCTATTACGTCCTTTAGTTTGTTTACAAAACTGTTGTCATCGTATGACTTTACATTGCTATGGTCATAAAAGTCACCTGGTAGCCTAATATTACTACCGTACAGCATTTGTGCTGCGGTTACGCCTGTATCAGACCTGATTGTAGTACGTAATCCTAACATTACCGTTGCCAATTCATCTACCCAGCTTTTAGTTTCTAAACGTGCCTTTAACGCTGCTTTTAAAGATCTATGCCATCGTTCTATTGCTCCATTGCATTGTGGATGATAGGGAGTGGTACGAGTTTTCTGTATTCCCATAATTATCATTAATTTTTTAAATAAATTGCTTTCGAATTGTCTTCCCTGATCACTTGTGAGTTTAACTGGGCACCCATAACGACTAATCCAACCTTCATATAATGTTTTGGCTACTGTTTCTGCTGTTATTTCTTTTAATGGAAAAGCCTCTGGCCATCGTGTAAATCTATCTATTATGGTTAAGCAATATCTAAATCCCTCTGGCGAGGTTGGTAAAGGTCCTACTATATCTATGTGAATATGTTCAAAACGCTTGCTACTTTCAAAAGTACCTAATTCCGCGTTAGTATGTTTTTGAATTTTTGCTTTTTGACATTTGATGCAAGTCCTAGCCCAATTACCAACGTCTTTATTCATGTTTGGCCAGAAATATCTATCACTAACTAATTTTCTACTTGCTTTAATACTTGGGTGGCTCATATTATGTATTGAATCGAAAGCTAAACGTCGAAACTTTCCGGTCAAGTATGGTCGTGCTGAGTCGGTTGAAACTTCACAAACAACGTATTTCTCTGAATTGAATAAGGTTACACGTTTCAACACTATGTTGTTACTGTTATTTGATTCGCTTTGTAATCTTGCTAGCTCGGCGTCCATTTCCTGCGCGGCTGCAAGTTCTGCGAAATCAATCGTCGTGGGGCACGATATTGTTGCTACTCTAGACAAAGTATCTGCTACTAAGTTATCGTTCCCACTGATATGCCTAATGTCTGTACTGAATTCACTAATGAACATAATTTGTCTAGCTCTTCGAGAAGTTTCTCTATTTGTGCCTGTTTTACTAAATGCGAAAGATAAGGGCTTATGATCTGTAAAAATAATTAACTGTTGACCTTCAATCATGTTACGAAAATGAATTATAGCCAAATATATTCCTAACAGTTCTCTGTCATATGTACTATATTTCATTTGAGCTTCTGTTAGCTTTTTAGAGAAATATCCTAAAGGTTTCCACTTGTTGTTTACGTTCTGTTGAAGTACTGCACCCACACAAGTGTCTGACGCATCGGTCATTAATGCTAATGGAGTATTTATCGTTGGATACGATAACAATACTGCATTCTTTAGGTCTTCTTTACATTGCTCAAAATTATGTTCGGCTAATGCTGTCCAGTTAATTTTAGTTTTATCCTTACGTTTCGAATTTCCTAAGTATTTATTTAACTCTGTTTGATGATCAGCTGACTTAGGTATACTTGCTCTATAAAAGTTTAACATTCCCAAAAATCTTCTAAGTTCCTCAATTGTTTCCGGTTTGGAAAATCTAAAATAGCTTTAACCTTATCTTCTAGGGGTCTAATTCCCTCTGTGGATACTTCATATCCTAAGAATTCTAATTTTTGCTTACCGAAACTACATTTGGCAAAATTAATAGTTATGCCGTATTCATTAAATCTTTCAAAAACCTTTTCTAAGTGCTGTTTATGCTCTGCTTCATTTTCTGATGCTATGATGACGTAATTAAATAAGAAATCTAAGCCTTCTAACACTGTGTGATGCATAAAACGCTGAAACGTTTGTGCTGCATTACGTAATCCGAAAGGCATGCGCATAAATTCAAATAGACCGAAAGGTGTTATGACAGCAGTTTTTTCTATATCATTTTCCGCGACAGGTATACAATTATATGCTCGGTTAATATCCAATTTAGTGAATATTTTCTTATTAGCTAAAATGTACGTGAAATCATGAAGACGCGGCACAGGGTAGCGATCCGGTCCGTCATCTACCCCGGTCACCGGGGAGAGTGGAATCGGCGAGAGATGTCGTGCGGTGTTCCACAGGGTTCGGTTCTGGGGCCGCTCCTGTGGGACATCGGTTACGACTATGTGCTGCGCGGCGACCTCCCTTGCGGCGTCAGTGTTGTTTGCTACGCTGACGACACGCTGGTTCTGGCGCAGGGGGGGTCGCACCAGGCGGCGGTCGACCTGATGACACGCGGGGTCGCAGCAGTCGTTGGGAGGATCCGGCAACTGGGTCTCGAGGTGGCCCTACACAAGTCCGAGGCTATGTGTTTTCACGGCCCTCGGAACCGGCCACCATCGGGATCCCAGATAACGGTGGGAGGGGTTTGCATCGGCGTCGGGTCGACGATGAGCTACTTGGGTCTCGTCCTCGACAGCCGGTGGAACTTCGCGGAGCACTTCCGCCGTTTGGCTCCCAAACTGGGGCGGGCCGGGGCTGCCCTCAAGCGGCTCTTGCCCAACCTAGGGGGACCAAACGCCTCCTGCCGGAGGCTGTACGCGGGGATCGTGCGGTCCATGGCCCTTTACGGGGCCCCGGTGTGGGCGCTGTCGCTGAGGCGACTGCCAGCGCGCCACCTGGTCTCGGCCCAGAGGGTCATGGCCATCCGGCTGATCCGGGGATACCGCACGGTCTCCGGCGAGGCGGCGAACCTCCTTGCCGGATTGCTGCCGTGGGATCTAGAGGCGAGAGCCCTCGCGCACGTCTACGCGTTGCGCGTGGAGGCGCTAAGCCGGGGTGAAACTCTGCTGCCGCGGCAAATTGCTGCGCAGCGGACGGAGCTCCGGCGGGATCTCACGGAGGTGTGGAGACAGCGACTGCTGCAACCCAGCGCTGGGCACGCCGCCATTGCGGCGGTAAGTCCCCTCTTTGAGGAGTGGCTGGAGAGATGCCACGGCGTCCTCACCTTCCGCCTGACGCAGGTGCTCACCGGACACGGCTGTTTCGGGAGGTACCTGTGTCGGATCCAGCGGGAGGACACGTCCGGGTGTCATCACTGTGTGGATCGCCCGGAGCACACGGTGGAGCATACGGTGGAGGTCTGCCCTGCTTGGGCGGAGCAACGCCGTGTCCTCGTGGAGGCGATCGGCGGCGGCGACCTCTCGCGGCCGGCCCTGGTTCAAGCCATGGTCCGGAGCGAGGAGGCATGGGAAGCGGTCGCCTTCTTCTGCGAAGCAGTAATGCAAGCGAAGGAGGAGGCGGAGCGCGTGCGAGAGAGGGAAGCCCCTCGCTCCAGCCGCCGCAACAGGAGAAGACGCCCCGGGCGTCGGGAAACGCAGGGCGATTCCCGGCCACCGTAGGCGCGAGCCTGCGGATGGCGAGCTATGGGTGGCTCGCCGTCCGATAGCAACCAGGCCCGAGTCGACGGCGCGTCGTGTTCCACGCGCGCCTCAAAGAGCCGTCAGCAAAGAAGACGGGGCCCCATAGGGTCAGTGCCTGCTAGGGTTGCGGAATTTGTTCGAAAGAGTCACCGCGGCCCTGGAACGCAAAGGGCACAAGCAGGAACACGGGTGGGTTTTAGTCAGTAAGAGTCTGACACTCCCTTCCGCTCCGCCCAGAGCGGGAGAAGTCATTTGATGATTTCCCATCCAAAAAAAAAAAAAAAAAAAAAGGGTAGCGATCCGGTTTGGTAATCGCATTTAAACGTCTTTAATCTCCACATGGCCTAATATTACCGTCTTTCTTGGGTACTACGTGCAGGGGACTTGCCCAAGCACTATGACTCGGCCTACAAATCCCAAGCTCTTGCATAACCCTAAATTCATTTTTAGCCTTTACGTACCTGTCCGGTGGTAGCTGTCTCGCTCGTGCGTGCACAGGAGTACCTGTTGTCTCTATATGATGACAAACGCCATGTCTAGGTATCTCTCTGTATGAAGCTGGTTTAGTTACATCTGGGAACTTACACAATAAATCATGATAGTGGCAATTTTCAACGATAGTTTTAACAGTGGGCTCAGTCGAATTAGAGAGATTCCCTCTCGTGCTTAACTTAGTAACCTGGTCGACTAGCCTTCGTCCGTTCAAGTCAATTAACAATTTGTGATTAGCTAAGAAGTCAGCACCTAATATTGGTTGCTGTACGTCCGCTATCGTAAATAACCAACGGAACGCGCGTCTAAGGTTTAGGTCTAGTTTTAAAATGTGTGTACCGTACGTAGTTATCTCGGTACCGTTCGCAGCATATAACTTATAACTATCACTCTGTGTGTTATTTTTCTTGAAAACCACTCTGCGAGGTAGAACTGACACATTTGCACCACTATCTACTAAAAAGTTCAAACCTGAATTCGCATCCCGGACACTTAGACGGTGATTGACGTGCACGCGGTCGCAGTCCCCCGTCGCTGACTGCACCGACACTAGTTTTCCGCTGGCTTCGAGTCTTTCTTCTTCCAGTTGCACGGTTGTTCACACCTGGTTGCCTTGTTCCGGAATCGGAAGTGGTACCTGCATAACCAGTTGGGGTCGTCTTTTGCCATCGCCTTTGTAGACCTGGAGTTCGATCTTGACCTCGATCTGTTTCTTCTAGATCTATCATATCGCGAGCGACCTCTGGACGTGCTCTCGAGCTTGCGCAGTCTGTCACTAAGCTGTCTTATCTCGGCTATCACATCTTCATCTTCGTTTGATGGTCTTGGTATTTCCTTTACGCTAGCGACACTGTGTATCGGAGTGATATTTTCTGCGACTTTGTCTGCGATCGACGCCAATTTTTCCATATTTTCCTCGTCTGTCACTGCCAAAACGCTGCGTATCGATGGTGGTAGTTCTTCCACATCACCCTGAGTGTCTCGTCGGTCACCCTTCCTCTGGCCAGGTCTCGCATCTTGCGAAGGAGGTGTGATGGCTGCTGGTCTCCCAGCTCCATTTCGCCAATCAGTTTTTTTATTTGGCGTTCCGCCGACTCCTTGTATACTGAGATTAGTTTTGCCTTCAAAGTCTCATATTTTCTTTCTTTGGGCGGATCTAATATGATATCTGATACCTGCTCGGTGACCTCGAAGTTGAGCTTTGATATGAGAATCCGGTATCTTGAGTCGTCGGACATCTTCTGCGCATTAATGACTGCCTCTGCTTTCGCGAACCATAATTGTGGTGCCCTTGGCCAAAAATCTTCTACTTTGTCAGTCACGGACACGGGTGAGAGAACGTATTCATCGACAGTTGCTTTTCCTTCCATTTTCAGGCTTTATTTCACGCAGGAACGTTTTCTTACAAAGCACTGAAAGTTTTGCACTTTTACACGCGAATGTTCAAAATGAGTCGCCCGTTCTCAATCGACGTACACACTTTAAGATCACGTCGGGGTCACCAATTTTGGAGTGTTCTTGGGGTAGTGTGTACGGAGAGAAATAATAGATGTGAATTCGGAATAAGTATTTACTATATGAAACTGTTACAAGGTTAGGTTGCGAGCGCGTGTATAGTGGAAGGCGGTTTTGGGCGAAATGTGCCCGGCGAGCGCTGCGCGTACGAGGAATACAAAACTAATGCGTCAGCGCCCCTACACACCCTTGTTACAAGGAATCAGGTGATATGTTCCATAGTCTAAAACGCTGCGCACTAAAGCGTTAGATACTAACTTCATGGTGTAGGGGTGAGCTCCCCACCAAACACCCGCAAGAACTTTTAAAATGGAGATGACCCTTTCACGTTTTTGAATTAGGTAATTTATGTGTGGTTTACCTGTTAATTTAGAATCCAAGTAAACACCTAAAAATTTTACTTTATTTACTATAGGGATGTTATGGCCTAAAATGCTCACTGAAACCTGAGGAGATCGCCTTTTTCGAGTAAAAATTACTGCCGAACTTTTGGGGACGGAAAGTGACAGGCCATGGCTTAAAAGCCACTGGTTCAGAGAATCCAGAGACAGGCATAGAGAAGCGGCAGCGTTAGTAATGGAGGATTCTGTCACATACAAAACTATGTCATCGGCATATTGCAAAATTTGGACTTTCGTTGGTAGCGGTGAAGGTTAATCACGTGCTTGTGTTTGTGTTGTGAATTTTTTCGATTTAAGTGAACCTTGAGTGTGTGATCTTCAGTCGAGAATATTCCTTGTGTTTGTTTTGTATCGTAAGGTTGGTTTTAGAATATATTTTATTTATTGGTAGTATTTTAGCCGTTATCCATCATGGATAACAAAAAACCTCCAGACCCTCCCGATCCCTTTGATTTTACTCCGGTTTTAACAATTACCCTTCCCGATGACAAACCGCAAGAAATTACAATGGACTCTGAATCTTCACACAGAAAAAGACCTGCAGCTTCTCCCCCGACTTCCCCAATAAATCCCCCTAAGCAACCCAAGAACATAATTGGGAGACACTCCTACACCTTGAGGGATAACCCGCCATATGTTGTGCTCGTGTCTCTTAAAGATGGCCAGACCTCTGGCACCGTTCTTCACCCTGTCAAGTTCGGGATGTTTTTACAGAAGAACAATTTCAACAACGTGGTACTAGGAAGCCTGAAACGTATGGGAAGAAACAAGCTTTCAGTCGATTTTAAATCTCACCAGGACGCGAATAGCTTTTTGATTAGTCTTTAGTCTAACATGGTTTCATTGCATCTGTTCCACAATACAATGTTACTCGTATTGGTCTCGATAGGGATGTACCTGTTGAATGGACAGAGGAAGAAACCATTGAAAACATAAAGGTCCCCGCTGGATGTGACCCCGTGATCAAAGCTAGGAGAATGAACCGAAAGGTGAGTTCTTTAGGCATAACAGAATGGAAACCAACTCAGACAGTCATTCTGACATTCGATGGCCAAATTTTACCAAAACGGGTGTATTGTTTTTATTCTGCCCTTCCTGTTGAGAGGTATATATGTACCCAACTATCCAATGCTTTAATTGTTGTCGTTATGGTCACACACGTACAGTATGCAGATCAAAACCCCGGTGTTATAAATGTGCTGAAGACCATCCAGGGGATGGATGCCAAGTTCCCACAGACTGTGCACTTTGCGTGTCTTGTTCTGGGAACCATTATGCCACTGATAAAGCGTGTCCTGAATTGGGTAGGCAGAAGAGCATAAAGGCTCTTATGGCTGAGAAATCAGTTTCTTATGTGGAAGCAAGCCAGGTTCTCCCTCCAGTTTCAAGATCATATGCTGAAGTGTCCAAAATATCCCTGAATACAAGTAAACCCTTAGCCAGTCCACCTCATTCTCCCAGACCATCTCCCACTTCCCAGACCCAAAAATCATACCGTAAAACAGTCTTCCTTAAACCTAAATCCCATGCTCCTCTCTCCCCTAGTTATGACAAACAGGCTCATCAAGCCCTCACTCAAAACTACTCTTTTTCCCCAGTCCAAAATGGGTGTGCTTACCCTCGGGAAAGTACAACCACTCCTTGTCCCAGTCCTATTTCCTCAGAAAACATCCTTAACATAATATCAAATATGCTCATGGCTGTTTTAGCTAACCCTGCCCAATCACTACCAGACCACGTTGCCAATAAATTGTCCTCCATAGTGAACTATATTCACAATGTTCCGCCCCCTGACTTTTCTCCAGTGGAACGTCAGGAGTATTACTCCTAGGAAACCTGACTTACTCTATTTAATTAACAAATTCAAACCATCGGTCTGTAGCATTGCTGAGACATGGCTTCGTCCTGGAAGCAATTTCAGGATCCCATGTTTTAGTGATGTTCGTTATGACAGACCAGATGGATATGGGGGATGTGCTTTGTTCATCAATAACAAAGTATCATTCTCCCCAATTCCTCTACCCTTTGTAGGTGACAATATTAATGTTGTTGCTGTGAAGGCTGAGGATATATTTTTTTTTAGTTTTTATATTGCTCACCCACAAATTGAAGACCTTGGTACAATAAAAAGTTTGCTGAGTGGTGTACAGGGCCCATTACTTGTTATGGGTGATTTTAATGGCCATCACTATAGATGGGGGTCAAAAACCTGCGATAACTTTGGCATTGGTTTGGTGGAAATATTGGATGAACTTAATCTATGTGTCCTTAATGATGGCTGTGCCACACGTCGGGCTGTACCAGGACAGAGCAACAGCTGTGTTGACCTGACTTTTTGTTTATCCAATATAGCCAGCCTTTTAAACTGGAGTCGTTTGGATATGACCTATGGGAGTGATCACTATCCTATCATGGTTGAAATCCCTTCCAAAACTACTCATAACATAAGCTCTCCCCCCCTGTTAAAATACCAACTCAACTCAGTAGATTGGGACCTCTACTCCAAAATCTTAGATTTACGCGTCTCCTCCCTTCCCTCCATCAATGACGAAACTGCACACGAGTGTTTTTCGTCATTCTCCAATACCATATCCGCTACAGCAGACGATTGCTTCCCGAGCAAAAAACCGTCATCCGGCAAAATTCCCTCTCCGCCATGGTGGGATAGGGATTGCTCTGCAGTGATCAGAGCCAGGAATGAGGCCGAAAAGAAATTTAACTCAGACATGAGCCTGGAGAATTTAATTAACTACCAGCATGAGTTGGCTAAGTCCAAGAAATTACTGAAGAGTAAGAAAAGAGAAGGTTGGCGGAAGTTTTGTAGCTCATTGAGTCCATCCACTCCAGCTTCAGTTGTGTGGCGTAGATTGAGGTCCTACAGGAATAGCCTGAAACTACCAACCGGGAACATACTGTCAGAAGAGTTGGGCCACCAATTTTTTTCTAAGCTGGCCCCGGCTTATGTTCCCAGTGTAGATGAATGTGTCTCACCAATCTACCAGCTGGAATCAGATGACCCTCTGGATGGTCCTTTTAGTCCAACAGAATTTAAAACTGTACTCGCCCATGTAAGAGATTCTGCCCCTGGGGTGGATGGATTCCCGTACTCTTTCATAGTCAAAGCTGGGGATAAGACCCACCAGTATTACTTGGACTTGGCCAATTATTGCTTTCGTTCTGGTTATGTTCCCCCTGAGTGGAAAGTCCAACTGATAGTTTCAATATTGAAGCCAGGCAAAGACCCTAGTGATCATTTTTCCTACAGACCGATTGCCTTATCGTCCATTCCTATTAAACTCCTGGAACATTTAGTTAAGAACCGTATGGAATGGTTTGTGGAGAGCAGGCAACTGCTACCAACGACTCAATTTGGCTTTAGGAAAAGTCTGGGTACAGCTGATAGTGTGGGTACCCTCACTTCAGAGATCCGACTGGCCCTAAGTAGGAATGAGTCAGTGGTAGCCGTTTTCTTAGATATCTCAGCCGCCTATGATTCTGTCCTCCTCCACGTTCTCAGGCAGAAGATGCAACAGCTGAGAATCCCGGCTAGGATGTGCCAGATCATATCCAGTATCTTTTTAGACCGTAGCATCAAACTTAGGGTTCCGGGGGTGGACTTTGATCCAAGGTCAGCCTGGAGGGGTCTTCCCCAAGGTTCTGTATTCAGTCCACCTCTATATAATATTTACACTTACGATCTCCCTTCTTGTTTAAATTATGACTGTAAAAGTTTTCAGTATGCCGACGATATTGCATTACTAGTCTGTAGCAAATCCATTGAGAGTGCCGCTCAATCTATGAACACGTCTTTGTCTTCATTAAACCAATGGCTGCTAGATCATGGGTTATCTCTGAGTGCTCCAAAAAGTGCCGCAGTTATTTTTACTCGCAGACGTCTCATCCTCGGGTGGATATCAGTATTGATGGCCAAACTATCCCAATTAAGGAGAAAGCCAGGTTTCTGGGGGTGACCCTAGATTCCAAATTATTGGGAGTTGAGCATTGGCGTTGAAAAATGTGAGCGCTCAATCTCGGTTCTAAAGGCATTGGCAGGCGTTTGGTGGGGTGCTCACCCTTATACCTTAAAATTGGTGTACAACGCGCTGGTCAGAAGCGTACTAGATTACTGTAGCTACTTAATCGAGCCATGCAACAAAGAAGCCCTACGGAAACTAGATGCGATCCAGGCCAAATGTCTTAGAATCGTGATTGGTGCCATGAAATCCTCTCCCATAAATGCCCTCCAGGTAGAATGTGCAGAGCCTCCGCTTTAACTTCGTAGACAATACTTAGCAGATCGTTTCTTGTCAAAAGTCTTTTCCCTCTCATCCCATCCTTTACTTCCCATCTTGGAGCAAATCTATCTCTCTCTAAATGTCTCATCCTATTGGAATAATAAACGATGTCCACTGATGAACAGGTACAGAGAGCTTAAACAGCTGTCCTCACCTGTCTGTCAATATCCTATTCTTCCGGTCTTTTCTTCCGCATATGAGGTGATCCATTTCAGACCAAAGGTCGTTCTGGGACTTGGTTTATCTAAAACTTGTAAGGACGTAAAAGGCGACTTCGATCGGGCTATTAAGAGATACTGGGAGGGTTGGAACCTTTTTTATACGGACGCGTCTAAACTATCGACAACAGGATGCACTGGTGTCTCCACATACTTCCAAAACTCGAAAATAGCTCTTTTATTCCAATGTCCCCCAGAAGCTTCAGTGTTTACCGGTGAATGTATCGGTATTCTTGAAGCCATCAATTTTATTTCATCCCACAAAATTCATAATTCAGTAATCTTTTCTGACTCCTTAAGTAGCATCCAGGCAATAGTGCAAAATCAATTAAAATCTAAAATTCATAGTAAAATTATTATAGATATAAGAAATTTACTGTACACTTGTCTTCAAAACGGTTTAAACATTGAAATAGTTTGGGTACCCAGCCATACCGGTATAGGTGGCAACGAGTGTGCCGACTCATTAGCTAAGTTTGCGACTTCCAACCCTGTGGATCGAAAGCACTACATGATCCATAGCTACGACTTACGCTCTGATACCAAACTGAAGCTGCACAACTCGTGGTCTGCTGAGTGGCAGGTAAGTTCAAAACTAAAGGGAGCGTATTATGCCAGCATCCAACCTGACATCCAGCGGAAACCTTGGTTTTTTAAATGTGCCAAACTTTCAAAAACAACTGTCTCGTCCTTGTGTAGACTGAGGCTTGGCCATTGCTGTAGTCCAGTATTTCTACATAAAATTCGTATCCGCGATAGCTCCTTATGCGAATGTGGCCTTGATGATGGTACCTTAGACCATATCTTTTTTTCATGTCCTTCAAATTCGACTTGTACCAAATGCTCCCCAAAATTAAAATCCCTCTTCCTATTAACTTCCATTCTCTCCTGACAAATTTCTCTCCTAAACTTATCCAATTCCTATCCAAATTTTTAAACGACAATGAGATTAAAATGTAGCCTATAGTATGTAGTATTTTTCTTTTTTTATAAAAAAAAAAAGTATTCTGTGTCAACTAACAAAACATTGTTTTGTCCTTTCAGCTACTAACATTTTAGATCTACCACAAAGTGCAAAGTTCGACGGCTCATCGCACAGCGCTGCCGTCACTACATGACACTGGCAGAATAGTCGTCATCGGCTCAGTTGCCAAAGGAAAAAAAAAAAAATTGCAAAATCTGACAGTTATTATTAAGACAGGACCCAATATCAGCCGTATATAGATTGTATAGCAGCGGACTGAGGACAGATCCTTGAGGTAGACCCTTCCACGCCCGCCGCTCGTCAAATTCCTCCCCCTGCACTCTCAGAACCAGTGACCGGGACACGAGGAGACTACATATGCATTGAACCATCTTAGCCGGAAGACTCAGCTGTTGCAATTTTTGCCTGAGAACGGGAAGAAGTACATTGTCATATGCAGAGGCGATGTCAAGGAAAGCAGCTACAACGGACTGGTTCTTGGAAAAGGCCAGACGAATGTCCGTTGTCAGGACTCCGACACTGTCCATCGTGCTAAGCCCCTTCCTAAAACCAAATTGGGAATTCGGCAGTAAGTTTCTCGATTCGACTATCCACTCTAGACGATTTTTGATTAAGTGCTCCAGTAGTTTGGCTAGGACTGAAGACAGGGCAATAGGCCTAAGGCCATTCGGATCATCAGGGGCCTTGCCTGGTTTTACCAAAGGGATAATAATTTGAACTTTCCACTGATCTGGTACCCAGCCGTGACTGTAACAAAAGTTTAAGATATTTAAAAAGTACATTTTTGCCTTTTCACTTGTATGACAAATGAAGGAATATGGGATGCCATCAATGCCAGGAGCAGAGTCCCTGACCTGACTAAGAACCACATTCAACTCATGCAAGGAAAATGGTTCATCAAAACGATCATTAGCAGAACTAGGAAGGGGGAAATTTTCACATTCAGAAGGAAGAGGAACATAAGGAGATGCAATTTTGTCGAAAAAATGTTCAGCTGTTTCCCTAGCAATAGGTGAAGCGATTGAGGGGGAACAACCTCGTCTAAATCTATTAATATTTTTCCAGACGGCTGAGATTGGAGTGGAAGGAGATAAGGACGTGCAGTATTTCACCCAACCCGCACGCTTCTTCTTGCGTAGAAGACGTTTGGATCTGGCGTTACACTCTAGAAATGCCAAGAGGTTTTCTTCGTTCATGGCTTCATTATAACATTTCTCAGCCTCATCCCTTGTCCTAATAACAGATGTGCATTCTGGATCCCACCATGGGGGTGAAGGAATTTTATTTTGAGCACTATTTTTAAGTGGGAAACAGGAATCTGCACAAGATGTAACGGCCGAAACAAAGCTCTCACAGCAGAGCTTGGCATGGAGGTGATCAGTTGCATCTGGTAAATTTGAATTTAAATTTGGAAGATTGTCAATTTTGTCCTCCAATAATGATACATATTTCATCCAGTCTGGTTTGGACAGGTTATATTTCAAAAGTGGAGGAGAGGTTTTTTCTAAATAAGTCTTGTTAGCCAAAGATATAACTATAGGGTAATGGTCACTACCATGCGAAAGCGCCGTACATTCCCAGTGAGCTGATGCTGCTAGGGTCCACCGAACAGAATGTAAGGTCCACACAACTTTTCTGGCCGGGAGGGGATCTTCGGGTTGGACTGCCATTATTTAAAATGCAAAGATTAAGGTCGTCCAAAATCTCCACCAGAGCCAGTCCAAGGGCATCACAGCGTTCTGATCCCCACCTGTAGTGATGACAGTTAAAGTCACCCATGACTAGTAAAGGGCCCTGGATGTTAGACAAAATATTTTTTAAAATAACTAAAAAATCAACATGCGGATGAGCGATATAAACAGAAAACACTGTGATGCCCTCGAACCTTCCCGCTGTAATGCTCAAATTGCCCTCAAGAGGGGGCAAGGATATGGGGGAAAATGGGACACGATTATTGATGAATAGAGCCGACCCTCCATACCCGTCGGCTCTATCGCATCTGAGGGTATTGTACAGTGGCATGCGGAAGCTGAGATTTGGAGTGAGCCAAGTCTCAGCTATAGAACAAGCCAATGGCTTGTATTTATTTAGGAGGAATATGAGGTCGTGCTTTTTATGCCACACGCTCCTCACATTCCACTGAAGGAACACCTGGCGGGACGCCATTTTTTAAATTTAATAAGATAGATATAAGTTGGTCGGCAACGTTGGACGGTGATTTTTGAGAATTAGAAGAAGAAGAAATTATAATTGGAATAAGCTTTATGAATAGATCAATAACAGATAAATTATTGTTTGAATCTCTATTTGTAGAATAATTGTTATTTACTAGGGCACAGCCATTAGGCTGTGAAGATTGGGGAACATTAACTATTTGATGGTGAGCAACTTTGTCATATGATGGTGAAAGTGGAGCATGAGTCTTAGGCTTGAGAGTAACCGTTTTTTTGTAAGAGACAGGAGTCCTAGTGACGTTGGCATAATTGCTTGAAGTCACAGGAACGATTTTGCTTGCATCAACATATGACATACATTTTTCAGCCATAATTGTCTTGATGGCCTTCTGCCTACCATGCTCAGGGCAGGGCATGACTTGCTATTAGCAAAGTGATTCCCCGAACAAAGTACACAAAACGCCTCACTCTCAGAGATGTTGCAACCATCACCGGGGTGATCGTGGCCACATCTGCTGCAGCGTGGTCGTGACCTACATACATTGGCAATATGCCCAAACCTGCAACACTTACGACATTGGACTGTAGGAAAGATATACTGTTCCACAGGAAGAGATGTGTAGCAACAGAAGATCCTTTTAGGTAAAACTTGGCCGTCAAAAGTAATTGCACATGTTTCAGTAGGTTTCCATTCTGTCCTATCTTCTCTCTGCACCTTCCTGTTGAGCCTACGTACTTTTAAAATTTTGCCGCAGCCTGTAGGAACCGTCAAATAATTTAAGGCTTCTTCTTCAGTGATATCACAAGGAACACCGGTTACGACACCCATCCTTGTGATATTGTACGTAGGGATTGATGCTGTGTATCCATGTTTTGGCAGCAGACTGTTCACTAAAAAGGAGTTGGCATCCTGAGGGGATGCGAACTCGACGGAAACTCGATTTCTTCCTACTTTCTTAACACCATCACGTATCACGTTTGCTACGTTGTTGAGCCACAGAAATTTGCCAAAATTGACAGGATGTAGTGTGGTGCCAGCGTTAACTTGGGTTTCAATGCGTGAAACGTGAACTAAATAAGGAGCCTTGTCCATAACTGAGTACTTGACACGGCCTATTTGGCTTTTAGGCTGTTTGCTAGGAGGTGATGGAACAGTGGTTTCTTCGTGGCCGGGTCGTTTGCGCGTATTTAGTTGGGTTTGTGTAACATCCATTTCTGAAATACTACAAACAACGTCAGCAAACTGCGATAATGGGTTCGGGGTCGGAGGAAAAGGAGTTAAGGAAGCTGGGACATCTGGGGGGACAGGATCGGGTGGTTTATTTTTGTCCATTTTAGATGGAAAAAAGTACAAATACGACAAACACTATACAAACCTGATTACGGACACAAGGACAACACACTTAAAATATAACAAGATCCAAAAGTAACAATAGTAAAACCGAAAAACTAAAAAATTAACTTTAGACACACGTGCTACCCAAAACACTCTCGTGACCGATCTCCTATGGCCGCTATAATCTTAGCACAAAAAATCGTGTTTATTTTAACATTTGTATTCTGATGCAGACATGTATTTCCTAAGTTGCATTTTGTAAAGTCAAGCATTCTAAGCAACTTGATTTAGATTTATATTAAATAACAACATTAAAAGTATAGCTTATCCAAAAGTCATGAAGACAAGCCAGAAAGAATAGAAAACTAAGCCATGATTATAATCAATAATCTAGTCAATGAAGCTCTCAATTATGAAGATTTTTTTTCCAGACTTTGATAGGCCTTATGATCGATTTGATAAAACTTAGTAAATTGTTTTGTCGGTATAATATAATGTCATGTGTGTATAATATAATAGAATGTCAAAAATAAATAATCATAAAAATAAAATAATAACAGC
This sequence comes from Hecatera dysodea, assembly GCA_905332915.2. Classification (NCBI taxonomy): domain Eukaryota; kingdom Metazoa; phylum Arthropoda; class Insecta; order Lepidoptera; family Noctuidae; genus Hecatera; species Hecatera dysodea. Next base: position 8,643,673 of record HG995306.1, on the reverse strand, counting down.
TATTACTAGAAATCATGTGTCATAAAATATATGGGTAGTATAATAATCAAAACAAAATGTCAAAATAATAAAAAAATAAGTAATAAAATAAAAAATAGTAATAATTATCAACAAACCATTTAAAAATAATACCAATTAATTATATTACGGCTGTCGCTTATCATCTAGGTACTCATCGACACTGTAGTAGCCCTTCCTCAATAGATATGTTTTCAATTTGTTTTTAAGTTTTCGCTATTTATGTTTTTAAATTCTAAGGGAAGCTTGTTGTAAAGATATACTGATTGGTACCCAGGACTGTGACGAACCACGTTGATTTTCGGTTGGATTGTGTTAGGCAAGTCTTTCCTACGTGTGTTAACTCTAATTTGTCGTTGGTCATCAGTTTCATATTTATGCAAGTTCTTAACAAAATTGATTAGCAACACCAGTATATAAAGGCATATCATGTCATAAATCATAATCAGCCTTTTAACTTTCCCACTGCTGGGACACAGGCCTCCTCTCTAGGAGAGGGAATGGGCCGTAATCCACCACGCGGGCCCAGTGCGGGTTGGTGAATGTCACATGTCTTCGAATTTTTGGTTCTAGGACATGCCGGTTTCCTCACGATGTTTTCCTTCACCGTTTTGAGAGCAGTGGTGAAGAAATGAATTACACAGAGTAATGCGCCTGACTGGGTTTGAACCCGCGACCTACGATTCGTAAGTCGGGGCCGTTACCACTCGGCCACCACTGCTCTCAACTCAGCTGCTATAAAGGCATGGCACTGTCAAAATATTAAGTTTGATAAAATGGTCTCTGAACGAATCTGTCTGTTTTAAGCGGAGCATTGTCCTTAAGGCTCTTTTTTGAATTACAAATCCCGAGTGGATATTGTACTTATAGCTGTTGCCCCAAAACTCAATACTATATCTAAGCCTAGACTCAACCAAGGCAAAGTATACCATCCTAAGCTGGGCCAATGTCAGTTCTTCCCTCAGGCTTCTGATTGCATAGCATGCTGAGCTAACAGACTTCGTTACAGAGGATGTCTCAACCTTCCAGTTTAACAATGCATCGATGTGAACACCTAGGAATTTCACATAGTCAACCACTTCGACTTTGTTGCCACATGACAAAACCTCAAGACTAGTATTGTTCCGAACGTTTGACTTGAAAAGTATACATTTTGTTTTATTTACATTAAGCTTTAGATTGTTTGTACCAAACCAGTGTTCAAAAACTTTTAATAAATTATTAATTTTATATTCTAAATTATTTAAGTTATTTGCGGACACTATTGCATTAGTGTCATCTGCAAAAATAACGAGTCTGGTGTCTGTAATACGTTGATTTATGTACTCAATTAAATCATTAAGGAATAGGATGAAGAAAATAGGGCCTAGAACAGATCCCTGAGGGACACCTCGAAATACTGTCATTAAATTGGAGTTCAATATTTTTTGTTCTTCATCCACTACTGTCTTTATCTCTACAAATTGACGTCTATTATCCAAATAAGATCGAAATAGCTTCAGAACGTTCTCGCTTATACCGTAATGTTCCAACTTGGCCAGCAAAATTTTATGGTCTACCGTTTCGAAGGCAGAACTAAGATCCAGAAATACACCTGCCACCTTATGTTTGTCATTAAGATTGCAAATAACCTCATCGACTAATGCCTCAACAGCATCGGCGGTTTCCAATGATTTTTGATAGCCAAATTGATGTTCATTTAAGATCCTATGCATTTGTAAGTGTTTCATAAGCCTGTCCTTCATAATCTTTTCAAAAATCTTTGATAGAACAGGCAATAGGGAAATCGGCCTGTAGTTGCCAGGATCTGTTTTTGAACCTTTCTTAAAAATCGGAATTACTCGAGCAATTTTAAACTGATCAGGGAACAGGCCTTCCTCAATACAGTTAATATAAAGTAATGCTAGTAGAGTTGCTACTATGTCAATATTGTCTTTAATGATAGTCAGGGGAATTTCGTCATAGCCTGCTGAAGATTTATTGACCATCAGTTTAACTATTTTCAAGATTTTAAGGGTGTAACTGCCTCAAAACTCATGTAAGAATTTACTCTGCTGACACTTTCAGTCAGATATTTAATTGCCAATTTATGATCACACGTTTTAAGCCGGACATTGTTGTTGAATCTTTTTGAAAAAATGTTAGCTACGTCTACAGCATTATCAATTATTGTATTGTCAATCTTTATTATCTTATCTAGAAAAATTTGGTCATTGTCAAGGTTTTTCGTACCATTGCGCTTTCGATTGTCTATTTTCCAAATCATCCTGCTAGAATCTGATGCCTTTTCTATTTGTTTTCTCACACTGTTCCTTTTTGCACAACTTATCACTTTCCTATATGTGGGCGATACAATAAAAAGACTTGATCGACCCCGATTATAATGTGGTGTATTAACCAAAAGATGTTTTACAAAAGAAAGTTAATAGTGTCGCGACAAAAATATGGCGGTTAAGCGCGAGCGCGTTCCAAGTACGAGTCTAGTTATGTTGTGTGAAGTTGTCGCCGTGGATTCACGAATGTTGCCATCTTTCGGACGCGTTTATGATAGCTGCGTTCCGGCGTAGACATCCTCCGGCCCTTGAAAGACTAACTTTTAACAGGTTCAACTGGCAGACGAACAATGTTGTGGACCGCCGTGTAAATGTCGACCACTCGACATACGTTATCTGGTCCCAACGAACGAACGAACGGGAATAACGAATTCCCGTTCGTCCCCCTCGGGGGACGAACGGGAATTCGTTATTTATTTTCCCGATGGTCCCTCTAAATTTTTTAGGGGACGAATGGGAATAATTTATTAATTCTTTTTTTTAGGTCTATTGCTCCCCACCAAATAATATAAGACTGGTGGTTTTAATTGGTAAAAAAAAAAACAAATTTGAAATAAATATCAGTCATTAAGGAATAAAATTCACAGAATCAACTTTGCGATAACTCGCAATATTTTTAACCGACTTCTAAAAAAGGAGTAGGTTCTCAATTCGGATGTTTGTATTTTTTTTAATGTTTGTTCGCGCATAACTCCGTCGCTTGCCAACCGATTTGAAAAATTCTTTTTTTGTTGGGAAGGGTACTTCCCAAATGGTCCAATGAAAATTTTATCGAAATCGAACAAGCGGTTTTTTTGTTAATTTCAATAAATGATAGCAAATCTGTCGGGGTTGCTGAAATCGCATGTTTGTTTATTGTTTACACCAATTTATACCACGTACGCTGTGATGGGTATGTTTAGCTGGGAGTGAACCACTAAAAAGTGAAAAATAAAAAACTTTTTACAAAAAATAAAACCGACTTCTAAACAAAAAAGTATAAAATAAGTTTGATTTCGGAAGTCGGTGTGTACAACAACAAAAAAGCAACCAAAAACACCGAGTTCCGAAATTAAAGTTATTTTATACTTTTTGGTTTTTTTGTTTAGAAGTCGGTTTTATTTTTTGTAAAAAGTTTTTTTATATATAATATTCTTTTTAATTAAGAATAAATTTCTCCTTATAACTAAAAAATATGATTAAAAATCAGTGTATAGAGCTTATAATAAAAAAAAGTCTGTATTATATTACAATTAAACACTACAAACAGACTTTTTACCACTCAGGTTGTTTCCTTTTGAAATATGTATAAGTCACTATTTTTTGTAGTCACAGTTGCTTATGTGTATGGTGGCAAGATTTTACGTTTTACATAATGTAAGTAATTAGAAAAGTTGACTCATTATTTTAACACATAAATAGGGTCAGTAAATTACTGCACAAATCTTTTTAGTGGGACGAATGGCACTAATCGAAGAACATATTCCCATTCGTCCCCTCTTGAATTAGGATTGGGACGATCGGGAACAAATTAAATATTATTTTTGTAAATTCCCGTTCGTCCCCCTCGGGGGACGAAGTCGAGGGGACGAACGGGAATACACCATAAGCAAAGATAACATTTTGTTTTACGGTTACCCCTTCCTTTTTTACTTGATATCATAAACGGCCCTGCAAAGTCAGTGCCACTCGAATAGAAAGGGAAGGAAGCTTCTATCCTAACCGCTGGTAAATTGCCCATAATGGGTTGAATAGTCTTACCGCGATAGCGAGCACATAAGACACAGGATTTTGCGACTTTGCGCGCCAGCTGTCTGCCACCGATAGGCCAATAGTCGTCTCGTATGGAGGACAGCAGCAGTTGCGGACCTGCGTGTAATAGACGGCGATGTTCATGTTGCAATAACAAACATGTAAAGATATGCTTCCCATCTAAAATGATAGGATGTTTTTTGTTAAACTTAAATGAGGAATTTCCCAATCGACCGCCTACTCTCAACAAGCCTTTTGTATCAATAAATGGATTTAATGGTAACAATTTAGATTTTTTATTCAATTGTTGACTACTAGACAAAACCTGTAACTCAGTCTTAAAACATTCATATTGACTAAATTTAATAAGCAAGTCTAGTGAATTATTGATTTCTTCAGTTTTCAAACAGCCAATTATTTTATTATCTTTATTACGCAAATTTCCTACAAATCTTAAAACATATGCATAAACCCGTTTTAATTTATTTAAATTAGAAAACTTTGAAAAATCTATAAAGACTACTTCAGTTGTTTGATCAACATTTACAAATGCCTTAAGCTCAGGCAAGTCTACAGTAGCATGTGGAGGTTGGGGCCAGGCAAAAGAGCCTTCCTTCAAGAAGGAAGGTCCTTCCCACCACAAGGGCTCAGCCAACAAGCGTTGAGGGACAACCCCCCTAGAGGCCAAATCAGCAGTATTCAGTTCAGTGGGGACATGCCGCCACGAACAACCTTTAGTCAACTCAGTTATCTCGACTACTCGATTGGCTACAAAGGTTTTCAAAAGTTTAGGCTTAGCCTTAAGCCAACCTAGGACTACAGTGGAATCAGTCCAGATAAACTTGTAAGTAATAGTGATACGGATGGATTGAAGTACCTTTGTCACCAGTCGAGCACCAAGCAAGGCACCACACAACTCCAAGCGAGGGGTGGTCATGGCCTTTAGGGGCGCAACCCTGGATTTTGCGCACAGTAACCTGACGACAATATTATTCTTGCTATCTGTAGACCTCAGATAAACGCACGTCCCGTATGCTTCATGCGAAGCATCTACAAAACAATGCAATTCAATATTAGTAAAAGTGTCATAACATAATACATATCGTGGTACTTTAATATTTGACAATGTTTGAAGATTTTCTGCTATATCCCAGGCTAATTTTTCATTCCATAACAATTGCAAAACTATGTTTGCCTTTATAATACAGGCACAAAGCAAACCTAACGGATCAAATATTTTACAAGTGTGGCGAGTAGGCAAGTTAACTCGCACACTAGAACGCAGCACAGAAATCACGCCACCTTTTAAGCCCCGCCTCTGAGATAAGGATTTTAAATATGTGTGCGTTGCGAAGCGCACACACGGACGACCGCCGCCTGCGATCCTTTTGTCTAGCATGATGACGCTGACATTGAGGCCGTTCCTAACGGTGACGTAATTTGTTTACCGGCTACTATAAATATTGTATCCTGATGGTATCGAGAGACATTTCCGCTTACTGACTTGCTTTGCGCACTTATTGTACAAATTTAGTTTCAGCGCTATTACGCGAAAGTTGCGCCACAAGCGACTGAAGAGCGATTGTTCAGGGATATTATCCATAGGTTTCGATGGACGTTTTTAGGCGCACTTTTTTTTGGAAACTGTGATAATTAGTCAGATCTTAAAGTATTAACTGAACTAGTGTCCCCGCTTAGGGCTCCACCGAGCCCAAGTCACTTCGCTGCGGTCGACGCGCCGTAACTCGCCACTGTACGCCGAGCGTCGTCCTAATTACGATACTCTTCTAAGCTTAGCTAGATAAGAACGCTGAATAGTCTAGTACCTGGATCTGGACTTGTGTAGGTGATTATATTGCTATGTATGTAAGTTCGGGATTCTAATGCTTGTCGACCGGTCCCATATTGTTAACCACTGGCTTTGGCTGGCATTCGAAAGAATTTGATTGTTACGTCGAAGATAAATTGTGAATGTTATGTATTTTTTATTGGCTGCGAATAATAAAAGTTTGTGAATGATGTCATTATGTAAAGAAGTTTAAAATAAACCTTTGGACTGGGATCATTAACGGACAGATATAATCGGTGGACGAACTGCCAGAAACTATAAACACAGCAACCCCGTTGGTAGCGGTAAGAAGTCCGCGGAAAAACAGACGGCCAACCGACGACGGCACGTGCCAAGAGACGTTCCTGCTAAAGAAGAAAGGGCAGCAGATGCTTGGCGCGGCGGCCCTCTGGGCGAAATGGCTCCTCGCCGTAGACAAACTTCCCAGAAAAACACGCAGCCTTCAGCGAGCCAGCAGTCGCGAGGAGCGGCCGGTGGTGGAGCTGTTCAACAAGAGTCGCATAGCTCCCGCCGAGCTGAGGCGCCAGGATGTGGCGCCGATGATTTCCGCACCCGTGAACCCCGTGCCGGTCGAGAAGAAGATAAAAAAAGTTCGCCACCCTTCGAAGTTTGACAATTTATACAACGATCCTGTGGATAGCATGCAGTTGATGGAAGCTAAAAATGAGGGCACGCATCATCCTCGGCGCGTGAAATATCGGTGTCGTGGGTACGAGATGCCGACGCTGGCCTCGCGGATGAAGCACGCAGGCACGCGCTACTACTACGGCAGGTCCAACCACAGCAACATACCCTTCGTGGTCAGCAAGAGCACTGCGCCCTCGCACAACATTGGTGTCAACTTACAACAGTTGTTAAATGGGGTCAAAATCCAAAAACCCTTATCCGGCATTCCGTTGACTATCGCACATCACATGGGCTTGGGCTACGTGCCCGCATATGGTGGGAAGACTGCTTTAACCGGAGCATCACATCACCTAACCACAGCTTATCATCCCGCAGCTAATGGCCTGGTGGAAAGGCTACACCGCCAGCGAAAGGCCGCTATCACGTGTCACGCTAATTCGAACTGGATTGAGGTGTTGCCGTGGGTCCTACTGGGCATACGCAGCGCTTACAAGGAAGACCTGCAAGCATCCGCGGCAGAGCTGGTGTATGGCGAGCCACTCCGTCTACCAGGACAGTTCTTCGCCTCCACTCCTGAAGAGACCGTTGACATGACCAGCCTAATCAGCAGACTCCGCTCACACATGAGTAAGCTAACACCACAACCTACTTCTTGGCACCCTAGTTCCACTCGACTGTTCTACGTGCCCAAGGACCTGAACACAGCTACCCATGTTTTCTTGCGGCAAGGTCCCACACGAAGGTCGCTAGAAGCTCCATATTTAGGACCATACAAGGTCTTGCGTCGAGACCAGAAGACCTTCGACCTCGATGTAAAAGGAAAAACGCAAAAAGTCACATTGGACCGGCTAAAGCCAGCATACTTAACCATCGAGCAACCGATCATGACGTCACATCAGCAACTTCCAGAACATCAGGTCACTGTTAAAAAGACGAGGAGCGGGCGCACAGTAAGATTCCCAAACTACTATCATCCGTAGCTAGGCTACGATTCACCAGGGGAGTGGTGTGGCGAGTAGGCAAGTAAACTCGCAGCACAGAAATCACGCCACCTTTTAAGCCCCCCCTCTGAGATAAGGATTTTAAATATGTGTGCGTTGCGAAGCGCACACACGGACCACCGCCGCCTGCGATCCTTTTGTCTAGGATGATGACGCTGACATTGAGGCCGTTCCTAACGGTGACGTAATTTGTTTACCGGCTACTATAAATATTGTATCCTGATGGTATCGAGAGCCATTTCCGCTTACTTACTTGCTTTGTGCGCTTATTCGTGTAGCTGTAATATAGTGTTTGTTTATGCTTATTCGTATTTTAATTAAACTCATCTGCACCCGACAAGTATCCACCTACCCACTTACCTATATGCTAGTGCTCGCACAGTAAGTGGGCCAGGACGGCGTTATTTCATCGCACGCGCATACCCACTTCAGAAGTAAGTGAAATAATAGAACGCTTAGTTATCTTATTTTTACTACTTATATCTACACTAAAATGCAAGGTATCTGTATCTGGTGACCAATTTAAGCCCAGAACAGATGATTCTTTATTTAATTCTAAAACTGAATTAGTGGTTTCACCCTGAAATGCTTCTGGACAAATTTAATAAATTTTCGATACCACTATAAATAGTTTTTATAGATTCCTTAGAATCTGCGCCAGTAGTTAAATCGTCAATATAAATATCATGTTCTAAAATATTAGCAATAATAGGATCAGGACAGTCACGAGCCAATTGAAGAATACATCTTGTACTCAAGTAGGGGGCGGATGCCGTGCCATATGTGACAGTATTTAATTGGAGTACCTTAATTGGCCCTGGCTGTCCTTGTACAGAGCCTGACCCAGCCTCACTATCCCTCCACAAGATGAGCTGCAGGTGGCGCTGACTGGGATCAATTTCTATTTGTCTGTACATTTTTTGAATGTCTCCAGTAATTACATATCTAAAACATCGAAAACGTATAAGTATTGATATTAAATCACCTGTATAACTGGACCTACAAGCTGAATATCATTTAGAGATTTACCAGAAGTGGTCTTGGCAGAAGCGTCAAAAACCACTCTGAGCTTAGTTGTTTCACTTTTTTCTTTTAAAACAGCATGATGTGGTAAATAATAACCAAAACTGGACTTTGGTATTTCACATAAATGGCCCAAGTCATGGTATTCTTTAATAAAATTAACATATTGTTCTTTTAACATTGAGTTTTTATTTAACTTATTCTCTAATGCTAAAAAACGCTTTTTCGCTAAATAAAAAGAATCTCCAAGTGCTTCTTCAGGAATTTCCTTCAGAGGCATTTTCACTGAAAATCTACCATTGGTAAGACGTTTAACATTTTCCTGAAAGTGTGACTCACACAACTTTTCTTCAGGAGTGAAAATATCACCCTTTGAATTAACTTCTTCAATTTCCCAAAATTTTTGTAAACTATCATTTATATGATGTGTAAAATTACAAGTCAAGTGGCCAGGTTTATAATCACCTACTGGACCACTGACAAGCCAGCCTAACTGTGGGTCTTGAAGAACTGGTCTACCTACACCTAAAATTATACGCTTGGACCCCACTAAATCCCAAAAAATGTCAGCGCCCAACAACAAATCAACCTGTGCGGGACAATGAAAACTTGGGTCAGCAAGCTCAATATTGTGAGGTAAGTCTAGTTCACGCACATCAACAGGAGCACATGGCAAAGTAGTTGTAACTTTAGGGACTACTAGACATGTAATCATAGTATTATAAGAATTATTTCGTGATATTATCCCTAAAGTGACACGTTCCTTTATATTAAAGGAAACGTTATTGATGCCCGAAATACGGAGCGGTTCAATATTTTGAACAGGCAAGTTTAATTTTCTTTTCTGGTCTTCAGTCAAAAAAGAAGATTGGCTACCACTGTCCAACAATGCACGTGCAATGCAAGTTTCATTATTTATCATATTCTTTACTAATATGACAGCAGTTCCCAACAATACCTGACTAGTAGACACGCCTGACAACGTGACTGGCTCTGATGAAGACTGAGAGACAACAGAAGAATTAATATTTTCTTCATTTTTATTATTATTTTTATTTAAGTGCAATAACGTATTATGATTATATTTACAGTGACGACACATAGCTTTCATACGACAAACAATTCTGCGCATTATGACCTTCACGTAAACAATTATGACAAAGTTTTAGACGCTTAATTTCTGTTATCCTAGCAGAAACATCCATACCCTTAAATTTTGTGCAATCGTAAATACGATGCCCTTGGTTATTGCAACATAAACATACACAGTCTAACCTGAAGCAGTAGTAGAATTTGAATCTTTGGAATCTTTAAATGAACTATTATTTTTAGATGCTGCACTATTATTATTATTTTTATTCCAAGGCTTTTTGTTACTATTATTAGAATTAAAATGATTTCCCCCATCACTATAGTTCGAGGCACGCAGTGTTGCACTCTCTAAAACATCAGCCCGGTTACGGATAAAGGTATAGAATTGATCTAAAGTAGGAGTGTCTGAAGAATAGGGATGTTTCCTGAGTAAAAAATATATGATTATGTTTAGTCCGTCAGTTAGATTATAGAAAAATATTGGACACGTGTTTTTTCCTTTATCAAATCTATAAAAACTGACGAAGATACAAAGCATCAAAGATCAGGAGTGGGGGCTTGTGACGTTACGGCTCGGTAAAAATTGTAGCGAGTAGTGACGTCACACGAGTTTTCAACGCTCTGTATCGTCTTCATTTTTTGTTTACGTGAAAAAAGAAAAAATACGTGTCCAATATTTTTTGGAAATCTATCTGACGGACTAATTAGATTTTTTTAGTCAACTACCCTATTTCTATGCCCACGTTTGACGGTTCGTACGAGCACTGGTTAGAGTTTAGGGACACTTTTCTATCTTTAGTGCACAATTCCAATGATCTTAGCCACATAGAAAAGTTTCACTACCTAAAATCATCATTGAAGGGAAGTGCGGAGCTAGTAATTAACGCTGTAGAATTCTCTAGTACTAACTACCCGGTGGCATGGGATTTACTTCTCAATCGCTACAATAATAGCGAGTTGTTAGTGCATAATCACGTCATGTCGTTGTTCACTATGCAGAACGTAAGCAAGGAATCGCCAGTTCTAATCCGGCAGCTGATAGATACCGTGTTAAAGAATTTACGCGCATTAAAAATCCTCGGAGAGCCAACTGACACCTGGGACACGCTAGTTATCTATTTAGTTTTATTTAGATTGAATCCAGTCACCGAACAAGAGTGGGAACAATACAAACGAGCACAAGGATTATCTAGAAATGGCGATTCTAAATCCAAGCGAAAACTTAAACTGGACGATTTGATCAACTTTCTTAAAGACCGAGCTGACGTGCTAGAAACATTGCAGGTATCACATGGTAAACGCACTAATGATTATAAAAAAACAAAGCATTCAAACTAATCACTCTAAAATTCACTGCAATGTTTCCACCAATGAGTCACAGGGTCAAGGTCAACAGTCGCATAAATCCACTAAAAATAAGAAACTGTGTTTACGGTGCAACTCAAATCACCCACTTTACGCTTGTCAAAGGTTTCTTGATTTCAATTTAGATTCTAAACTCAAATTCGTTCACGAAAAGAAACTTTGTATTAATTGTTTGCGTTCAGATCACACGTTAGATAACTGTAAGTTTGGACCGTGTCGATCATGTAACAAAAAACACAATTCGTTACTGCATTCCGATAATCATACGAATCAATCTGTAGCACTTCATGTGTCGCACGCTAATGAGACACCGCCGGCTACAGCGGCCGCCGCAGCAGGGGCGCTACCTCCGCCCCGTCCCGCGCCCACCGCACCGGGATCGTCCTCCGCAGTAGAATTCACCGCGATCCATGCGAATAAGGGCGCTTTCAATTTATGCGTTTCTTAACGGCCTGCTGCGGTGCCGAAGCGGTGCGTTAGTCGTACAGCGTACGGACGGTCGTATTTTTCCATACAAAACGCGCGGTGCGGCAACAGTGCGGCACCGGTACCGCGTACGCTCGACAACAGGACGGCAACCGCACAAACATCACGTGTTCATTTCAGTGTTGAATAGTGCGATGAATAGACGTCAGAGCTAATTCCATAAAATTTTCATTTAATTATTTATTATTACTATAAAGTTCAAATCAATCTCCAGGATCTCAGACACAGACATTGACAAACAGTCAGGTTCAGTCCGCATCGGATGAACTTAGAGCAATCTCATCCGCCTCTAATTTAAGTGGAGATTCTGATGCTTCCATATATAGCGATCTTTTACAGATGATATTTCTACATAATAATTTAAAATAATATAATATTATGCAGAAATATCATCTGTAATGTAATAATAATAAGAAAATATCCATAACTTTTTTTTGTAGTAATTAATACAAATCCAAATACAGAATAGAGTCCATGGCTTGACTGAAGTCACATCACTAGGATACAAACGCACGGCAGTCAAATACGCTTTCAATTTAGGCGTTTGGTGCCGGACCGCTAACGCACTGCAGCGGCCCGGCAGCGGGATATAACCAGCGGCACGTTAAACGTGCGGCAGCGGTCCGACACGAAACGCATAAATTGAAAGCGGCCTAAGGCGCACATAACCACGTCCACTCAATCAGCTGTTATGAAACCGGTTCTACTATCGACCGCATTTGTTGAGGTAGCTGATGATCGTAAGAATTATCACCTAGCACGCGCGCTCCTTGACAGCGGTAGTGAACGCTGTTTTATTACTAAAAGTTTATGCAATTTAATTCAAGCGCCAGTAATACAGTCCACTCAAGAAATAAGAGGTGTAGGTAACTCGGTCACAAAATCTACGCAAATATGTGTCATCGAGTTAAAATCGCGCATCCAGCCGTACAATACGCGTTTACAATGTTTTGTCTTGCCTAACATTACGTCGGCGCTGCCTGCTTTATCGCAACAAAGCGAACAGCTCAAAATCCCCGAACATATTGATTTGGCAGACCCGCATTTTAATGAATCTCAAAATATTGATATCTTAATCGGTGCAGATAAATTTTGGGATTTAATTAATTCTAACAAAATAAGATTACCTAGTGGGCCTTTCTTATTAGACACAAAATTGGGATGGGTTATTTCCGGCCCTATTTGTTCTCTTACGCGTCATGATAGGTACCTTCAGTGTAATTTTTCTCAATCTATCGATTCCCAGTTACGCAAATTCTGGGAATTGGAAGACATATCTGCGTATCGGGATACGCGCATAGTTGAGGAGCGTTCTTGTGAACAACATTTCGTCAATACTACTACGCGCAATAGTGACGGAAGGTTCGAAGTTCGCATTCCTTTCAAAAAATCACCCGATACCTTAGGCGAAACTTATTCTCAGGCACAACGTAGGTTTTATGCCCTTGAAAAACGATTATTACGCAATCCCGATTATAAAAAACGTTATGCCGATTTCATTCACGAGTACATTCATTTGGGTCACATGAGTCGTGTTGAACGCATTGAGACGCCTAACTATTTCCTACCGCACCATGGGGTTTTTCGAGAGCACAGCACCACTACCAAGCTGCGTGTGGTGTTTGATGCCAGTGCCGCAGCCAGCAATGACATCTCGCTCAACGATATACAAATGGTAGGCCCACCAATACAAGGCGATCTGTTTTCTATTTTGCTAAGGTTTAGGCAACATAAATACACGGCTTGTGCAGACATTGAGAAAATGTACCGGCAATGTCTGATTCAGGAAGATCAGCGTAACCTCCAGTTGATTTTGTGGCGTGATGACCCGTCGCAGCCGTTGGATGTTTATCAGCTGAACACGGTCACCGTAAGTGACCGTGTTCAGCTGATAAACATCCAACGGCTACCGCGTCCGCACCGTTCCTAAGCTGTAGCTGTTTAAAGCAGCTGGCGGCTGATTGCACGGATCGTGACGTCATACGAATCATTAATGAGGATTTTTACGTTGACGATATGATTACGGGTTGCGATAGTAAACAACAACTATTAGATATTTGTGAAAACGTTGCAAATGTCCTGAAGTCAGGTTGTTTTCCCCTTCACAAGTGGATGTTTAATTTCAATGTAAACAACGTTGAAAACAATGAATCTGACTTGGTTAAGGAATTGTCATTGGGTGATAATGTCCATTCCAAAACATTAGGGTTAGGTTGGCATAATATGAACGATACATTCTACTTTAACACGCAATTTCACAATAATAAAAATCAAGTAATTACAAAGCGTTATATTATGTCAACAATTTCACAGATTTTTGATCCATTAGGATTACTGAGCCCTATGATTATAATAGCTAAAATTCTATTGCAAAAATTATGGTTGGTGAAGATAGGCTGGGATGATGAAGTACCTATTGACGTCAAACGCAGTTGGGATACCTTCGTTAGTTCTCTGCTTGTCCTCAACAACATAAGTGTACCCCGACTTGTCATAGGTAATGACCCTTCTTCCATTGAGCTGCACATATTCTCGGATGCGTCAGAATTAGGGTTTGGAACAAGTATTTACGTTCGCACAATAAATCGTGACTCATGTTATGCTGTTCGAAGAGTAAGGTCGCACCGTTAAATCCTGTGAGCATACCGAGGCTGGAACTATGCGGGGCTTTACTAGGGGCTAGGCTTTACAATAAAGTACGCGAATCACTACGCTGTAAATTTGCACATATAATTTTCTGGTGTGACTCCACCATTGTATTAGGTTGGCTACGGATGGCCCCCAACTTACTGAAAACTTTCGTGCAGAACCGAGTTTCTGAGATTCACGAAATCACCAAAGACCTTCCATGGTGTCACGTCAGCGGCAAGCACAACCCAGCTGACTTGGTGTCTCGTGGACTAAAGTTGGAAGATCTTCAATCTTCCACACTATGGTGGGAGGGCCCCAACTTCTTACGACAGCCTTTTTTTTTTTTTTTTTCTTCTGGATGGGAAATCATCAAATGACCCCTCCCGCCCTGGGTAGAGCGGTAGGGAGTGTCAGACTTTTACTGACTAAAACCCACCCGTGATCCTTCTTGTGCCCTATGCGTTCCAGGGCCGCGGTAACTCTTTCGAACAAATTCCGCAACCCTAGCAGGCACCGACCCTATGGGGTCCCGTCCTTGGTGCTGACGGCTCCTTCGGCGCGCGTGTAACACAACGCGTCGTCGACTCAACCTGGTATCGGACGGCGAGCCACCCACGCTCACCGTCCCCAGGCATCAGCCACTGTGCAATAGCACAGCGGCCGACTTATCTCTGGAGGAGGCCGAGATGGGACCATTACTGGCACTCCATCTCAGCACCCTCCCGAGCGTTGGGAGTCGCAGCACCCGCAGCAGAAGCGGCAGAAGCGGCGACGGAAGCCGCGGCGGCGGCAGAGGCGGCGGCGGTGGCGGACCTCTTGCCCCTGGTCGGGGCGGATGGCGCGCAGGCCCTTCCCCCAGCCCAGTGCTCGGCCGGCTTGCCAACAGCCGCACATGCACTGCAGTGCGGCGTGGCCTCGCACGAGCCGGCCCGATGACCGGGCTGACCACAGCGGAAACAAAGTCCGCTGCGGTCGACCTCCGAGGGGCACATAGCTCCCGTGTCCCCGCCCACATGGCAGCGGTAGCACCTCAGAGGTCTGGGTTCCAGCAGTTTTACCCGCGCAGACACCCACCCCACCAAGAGCCTTCGGCCCTCCGACACAGTTCTGGCCGCCGTCACGGGGCAGCTCACCACAAGGGTTTGCATGCCCGTGTTGTCAGGCCGGAGGGTGCCCGCCTTGACGAGCTCGGCAGAGCACCCCCCAGTCCTGGCGACGGCGGCCACAACTTCCTCCTCCGTCACGGAGTCATCCAGGCCCACTATGCGCATGTCGATGCGCTTAGTCGGCCTGGACACCCGGACCTCGTCCGCGGGTAAGACCGCCCTCAGCTTTTCGGCCAAGGCGTCCGCGAACGGGCCACTCTCCGCTCCGGCGAGCTCGAGCTTGCGGGCACCGGTTAGGGTCCTCCTGACCCCGATGCCCCCGCTGATGCCCAGCTCTTGGAGGCTCACCGCCTCCTTCGCCCGCTTCAATACGGCGAGATAAGTCACGCCCCTCTGTTCCGCTTCCGGCTGCAGTGTTAACACTACAGCCGCGGACTTCGGGGCGCGAAGCCTCGCCGCAATGGCGTTGGCCTTCCGCCGCTGCTTCCTCGCCTTCTTCTTAGCCGCCTCTTTGGCCTTCCTCTTCTGGCCAGCAACCTGCCACTCGGCCTCGGCCGCAGGAGGGTCCGAGCGGCTGCGGCACCACTGGCGCTGCAGCCTTAGCCGCTCCTCCTCCAGCCCTCCTCCTATCTTACGACAGCCTGAGTTTAATTGTAGCCAAGCTATCTCAAATAAGTATGTAGAACAGTGTAATTTACCTGAAGTGAAACCAGCAAAGACTCACACATTCGTATCCAGCACGGATACTTCGCTCTTTCCATTTAAGAGGTTTTCTCAATTTAATCGCATGCAACGCGCATGTGCGTATGTATTACGTTTTATTTTTAATACGCGCAATAGAAATAACGGTCGCCGCGGCCCCCTCACCGTTAATGAGTTGAGAAACGCACGTATAACTCTAGTGAAATCTGTATACGGTAGGTCACGTCATTGATCTTCGTCACAATCCGGTACGGTCCGTCCCATTTAGCTTGGAGCTTAGGAGATTTCCCTTTACTGCGAAAAGGATTGTGCAACCACACTAGTGAACCTTCCTCGAACCCTTTATTGTTCATTTTGCGGTCATAGCGGGTTTTCATCTTTTCAGACATTTGCTGGCCCGATTGTCGGACGTGCTCATGAATGTCGTTCATTTTGTTCCGCAAGTCATTTGCATAATCGGTTATACTGCGTGGGGCATCAGGTGGTATTCCGGTAATCAGGTCTGCAGGTAGCCGCAATTCTCTTCCAAAGTTTGCGAAAGCTGGAATCACTGACGTGCTTTCATGAACAGCACTTCGGTATGACAGCAAAAACGGTTGTATGTGCTTGTCCCAATCTCGTTGCCGGTTTTCCACAACTTTGGCCAGATATCTCTCCAATGTCTGATTAAATCGTTCCACCATTCCATCCGATTGTGGGTGGTAAGAAGTTGTCCTCGTTTTATGAGTGCCCATAACTCGGCAAGTTTCCTGGAATATTTGGGACTCAAAATTCCTTCCTTGATCGCTGTGAATCTCCAAGGGTACTCCAAAACGACAGAAGACTTCATGAACCAGTTTATCCGCGACTTTTGAAGCTTCTTGGTTTGGAATGGCGAAGACTTCCGGCCACTTAGTGAAGTAATCCATAACAACCATGAAATACTTGTTACCACTTTCACTTTCTGGAAACGGTCCCGCAACGTCTAGGGCTATCCTTTCCCATGGTGCACCAACATTGTACAATTTCAATGCACCTCTGCTACGAGTCTGAGGCCCTTACAGCAGCACAACTTGTACATTTGCGACACCAGTCCTCGACGTCGTCACGACAGTGGACCCAGTAAAATCGTTCCCGTATCTTCAGTAGAGTCCGTTTAACTCCCATATGGCCTCCTGAACAACCATTATGGTACAGCTGTAGAACATCCGGTACTTTAGCTTTGGGGACAACCATTTGCAAGTGACAGCTGTTTCCCCGAGCATTTTCCCATTTACGGCACAGGACTCCATCCTGAATCACTAAACTGTCCCATTGTGTCCAATAGCTTTTTGTGACGAAACTCATCGCTGAGACATCGCTCCACGTAGGCTTCGGAACACTGGCCTTCATCCACTCCAGAATCGGCTTGATGTCCGAATCATCCTGCTGTGCACGTTCCAAGTTTTCCTTCCACTCGTTACTAAGATCTGTCTTGATCATCCTCACAGGTACGAATTCTTTACCCTCTTGCCGGGTACAATGCTTGCAGTCTTCTGGGCAAGGTCCTCTTGACAATACATCTGCGTTGCCATGAGATCTCCCCCTACGACCGTCGACCACCAAGTCGTACTCTTCCAATCGCTGTCCGCGATTGTCAGCCGCTCTACCTGCTAGAGGTCGGCTATCTGCCCTTTGAGCAGTTCGCTTAGGGCAACTGGGCCTCAAGTGGCCCCTTTCACCACAGCCGTAGCATCTAGGGCTGCGCCCTTTATAATGGTCACGAACTGCAGCTGCTGCAACCTCCCTGCCATAGTGGGAACGATGGTTCTGCCGCACAGCTTCCCCTTCTGAAGTTCGCTTAGGGCAACTGGACCGTAGATGGCCCCTTTCCCCACAGCCATAGCATCTAGGGCTGTATCCTTTAGACCGGTCGCGAACAGTAGCCGCTGCAACCTCCCTGACGCGATGGGAACGATGATCCTGCCGCACAGCTTCCACCTCCAGAGCATGAGCCAAGGCGTCTTTAAGCTTCTCATGATGCCCGAGCCTCACGGCAGCCCTAACTTCAAGGTCGCGGATGCCATCAATGAATGCCTGCACCAGGTTCCCTTGAATGAGCGCAGGTACAGACTGGTATGCTTTTCGGACCAGCTTCTCCACCTCAAGGGCCCACTGCTGCAGGTTTTCACCGCTGCGTTGCACGCGATCCTTTAGCTGCGCACGAAACACGTGTTCCAGATGAGCGTCGCCATACCTAGATTCCAACGCCTCAAGAAGCTGCTCGTAAGTCACTTCCTTGCCGAGAGCTTCCAGAACAGTTAAGGCCTGGTCCCGCAGACCTAGTGTGAGGGCAGTCATAGCCTGATTTTTATTCCACCCGTTCGCCTGCATAACGGCCTCAAATTGTATTTTGTAGGCCGACCAGGAAGATGTTCCATCGAACGGCGGCACTTTGAATCCCCGTGGCGAAGGAGTAGTTGCTACTGAGGTTGCAATTCCATCTCCTACTTTAAGGTTGTCCAGCGTTTTCCTCACGTCAGCAATCACGTTGTCAATCCGATGATTAATTTGGTCGATTCGTGTTTCAGCTTCCGTAAGGCGGTTCTCCTGCTGAACCACCTTATCTATAACTACCTTTATTTCTTTGCCAAAAGTGGCATGCAGATCTTTCATAAGGATCATCTGTTCTTCCTGGCGGCGCGCCTGCTCCTCCTTGTCACGCTGCAGCTGTTCTTCCAGCCGACGGGCCTGTTCCTCCTGACGGCGGGCCTGCTCCTCCTGTCGGCGGGCCTGTTCCTCCTTGTCACGCTGCAACTGTTCTTCTAGCCGACGGGCCTGTTCCTCCTGACGGCGGGCCTGCTCCTCCTGTCGGTGGGCCTGTTCCTCCTGGCGGCGGGCTTGCTCCATGACCATGAAGCATCACCATCAGAGCCGCAAAGTCTGGTACTGATGATGATGCTGGAGCAGCGGTAGACGGGCCGGCCTCTAAGGTCGCCAGCTGTCTCTCCGTCGCCTGCGGCGTTGCATCTCCAAAACGCCTCTGGTCCGTCCCTTGCTGGCGTTGACTACGGGTACGGATACCCTCCGTGTCGTCCTTTGGTAGAATCGGCATCTTTTAAATCCCACTTCTGACACCAATTGTTACGAGCTTCGGGTTCGTTACAATAAAATCAGCCGATTCAATAACCAAAAATGACACTTTAATTTACACCACACTAATTACACTATAAACTCACTAATCACAAAACACAATCGCACTATTAATCACTTGAGTTCGCAGTCGAAGATCGCTCTCGAAGTTATCACTTGTATCGCAAATCCAATACTGACTCGGTCGGCACATGTGCCGGCCTTATATAGGGCGCCGAGTAGAACTCCAGAAAGTTCGCGTACATATCGGTCGCGACCGACTAAGGTCCGAGAATTCTAGCATAGAAAAATCTCGAAGGTCCTTGACTTCACTAGTTCTGCTACTCGATACTAGATGGCGCTAGTGGTACCGAATGCCGCTATCTTCCTTACTTGATTGTGGCGCGCAACATTATTAACAAGTAATCAAGTACTTAAAAATAAACACAATTTAAATAAATTAAATATCTTCGCAGATAGTGATGGCATTTTACGAGTCGGTGGACGAATAAAATTGTCATCAGATTTTAATTTTGATAAAAAACATCCTGTACTAATTTCTTCCAACCACTGGTTTTCAGTACTTTTGTTTCGGTACGAGCATAAGCGGCTGCAACACGCGGCACCGCAGGCGTTGCTGTACTGTGCTGGCCAGTAGTGTCGAAGAAATAAGCCTTTGAAATTCTACGTGTAACTCATATACTTGTTTATTAGAAGCGTTTTACCTGAAATAAAACGCATATTAAAATACTTACCTCACTGGAAGCTTTATATTGAGAGAGCATATCCGTTTCCGTCGATTTCTTGTCTGTTTTAGTACTGGTTTACCCTACACAGTGGCGCCACCTGGTGTTTGCTAGCCATTTTAGTTTCGTAAAATGCAACGAGCAAGTTTTAGCTCATTGGCTCAATATAACCAGGCAGAAGTAAACTTAAAGCTTCCAGTGAGGTAAGTATTTTAATATGCGTTTTATTTCAGGTAAAACGCTTCTATTAAACTACTTGACCGTCACTGGAAGCTTTATATTGAGACCTGTTTGTTATCGCCTGGTGTCGCCACTATTATGATAACGCCAATGTGATAGGAAGTTTTAGTTTTAAAACAAGTTGAGTAATCAGAAAGTATATTAATTACAATTTTGAAAACGTAGGTACATATTTGCTATTGTCAGATATGTTATTACAAAAGTCACATTAACGAATTATTATCTCCGAGTTAGTTAATTAATTGGTTTAAATAATTGTGTAACATTTAGATTAGAATCAACACTTCTTATGACTTCTCTTCTGTAGTGATTCTGGAATGTATTGGCTGATTGCCAATTTCCTCGAGATAGTATTTCGTCAAGGGGATGATTTTCTAGCCAACTTTTAGAGGCTACTGCAGATCGTGTACTTCCTGGAGTGGCTGTGATACCAGCTTCATTGAATAGGGTTTTTACCCAGCCTGCGATGACGGTGCGTGAAGCGGGCTTCGCCACACCTCTGACTGTAATGAACAAATTAAATGATTTTGCAGCATTACGTCTTTCATTTAATAATTGTCTGGTTCTTTCTATCCAGAATATAGGATTTAGATTACAATTGTTGGAATTTACAAAAAGTTTCCAACCGGACTGTCTGTGATTATTGCAATCAGTTTTCGAACCAAATTCAGGCCATAATATGATACTATCATTTGATTTAATATAATGGTCAGGATCGATTCTAAGCAGTGTTAAGTCATGTATGCGTCTTCCTGAGCAAAGCAGTAATATAGTTGCAGTATGGCGCGATATTTGAAAGAGACTGTTTATGTCTACAGTGTAATCGCTTAAAAAGGTGATTAATTTACTAACATCCCAAATGGGTGGCTTACAAGACTTTGGTTTTTCTAGAGCAATTGATTTTAAAATATGTTTTACAAGAACATGTGAACTTAATTGACTTGACCTCTCAACATTACACAAAGTAGAAACGACAGATTTATGTAAAAGAATAGTATTATATGATAATTTATGAATTAAATGCAAATCAGATAAAAATTGGGCTAATTGCGTACCTGTAGGATTATTTGTGTCAATGTTTTTAGATATAGACCAGGAAGTCCAACGTTTCCAAGCCATTTCATATGTTTTCAAGGTAGACTTCCGCCAGGAATTTTTGAGTAATAATTGCTGTTTTGGGGTCCATGTTTCTACCGCCTCGGATCACCCCCACATTTCCAGACTTCGAGGATGATTTTGTCCACTTGTGGTGGTGGAAGTCCCGTCGATGTGTCTACCAGGTGCGTCTGTAAGTTTTTCAGGGTTAGAGGTGGTGCTAGCGCTCGGAGTTTGAGGTCTGCACGCCAAAATACCTTCTCCCATCGAGGTACTACTATTAAAAATATTCCCGTTGATTGATTGAGGTGTGTTAGGACTTTTGGGATCAAGAACGGAGGAGGGAACACCCATGCGAGGGGATAGTTCCATTGGACACTGAGTGCATCGTGAAATAGTGCTTGTCGGTCCCTCAGATCCCGGGAAACATAATTGTAAACTACGTGAGCTGTCGCTGAGGCAAACAAATCTATTATTGGGGTTCCCCACTTTGCAAATATCATTTCCGTACAAGCTGGCATTAGGTGCCATTCCGGAGGTTGGCGAAAGCGTGACAAGTGATCGGCGTGATTGTTGTACAAGCCTGGGAGATGGTGTACGCTGCAGTGTATTTGAAATTGGTCGAGTAAATTCAGAATTTGATAGGTTAGTTCCATTAATGGTAATGATTTCGTACCTCCTTCGTTTCTTATATAACTGACAGCAGTCCTGTTGTCGCATTGTATCAGGATGGAGCTGTTACAGAGCAGGTGAACGTTGTCTCGAAGGGCGCGAAATATGGCCAACATTTCTTTTTGGTTGCAGTGCAGTGCCCGTTCCTCTGGCGACCAACTGCCCGATACAGCCAGATTGTTCAGTTGTGCTCCCCAACCCTGGTTTGACGCATCTGTTGTCAGGAAGTTTACTGGTGGCGGGTAATGTAGAGGTGTTGATGACTGACAATGCAGAGTCCACCATTCCAGTTCCTTTCGAACATTTTGAGGTAGTGGGTAGTATTTTGATAAAAGGTCTGGTAGAGAGTTCATGAATATTAATAATTGTCGGTGATTGAGCCGGCCTCGAGGAACAACATAACTGGCAAAGTTTAGAAGTCCTATTATTTTCTGCAATTCCTTTAGAGATATTATCCCTCGTTCGAGAACTTGATTCAGTTTTTTGATCAATGAAAAAGTCTTTTCTTTTGGCAGGGATTTTAAATTGTCCCAGGGACTCCACAATATTCCTAAATATGTAATAGTCTTTTGAGGGCAAAGAATAGATTTCTCGAAATTTACTTGCCAACCAAGACTTTGTAATGTGTCTAATGCAAGCTCGACATGATCTCGAAGAACGTGTACATTTTGATGTACTATTAGATAGTCGTCGAGATACACGATGACTCGGATATTCCAGCGTTCTCGTAATATTTGTGCAACCCAATTTGTTAGTATTGAAAAGGTTTTGGGTGCAGTGCTCAGACCGAATGGGAGGCAGGTCATTTCTAACAGTTCTTGGTTGTACAGAAGGCGAAGGAAGCGCCTGTGAGACTTTGAAATTTTTAAGTGGAAATATGCCTGTGATAGGTCCACTTTGCACATCCAGTCTTGCGGTTGCAGAAAGTCCGGAATGCGGTACATATTTATTAAGTGAAATGGTTGGGTCTTTACATATTCGTTTAATGCTTTTAGGTTGAATATGGGACGAGCTGATCCGTTGGGTTTTTGTACCAAAAATAGAGGGGATATGAAACTCGGTGAGAGTTTGAGTTTGAGAGTTTGAGTTAGAATACCCTGAGTTTTCATTTTGTTTATTATTGCAGTCATTTCTTTTGTGACAGGTGTTTGAAAAGTGCCATTGGTTATATTTGGGTATATTAGAGGAGGTTTTTGGGTGAATGGTATGCGATACCCTTGAATTAATTTTAGAACAATTTCTGGTGCTCCCATTGCCTTCCATTTCGAGTGGTAGTGTGCTAACTGACCTGCTCGAAAACGATTCGAGTCATTGTTTGTACCGTTTTTGGTCCGGTCGAGAGATTTTTGGAGCGTTAGAGCGTCCTCGACCTCGGTTACTTCCACGATCGGGCCGCGAGCCTCGGTTGTGAAATGAACCTCTGCTGTTGGTATACTGATCGGATTGAAAAGATGGTAGGCCCTGACTTCTGTTTGTGTAATTGGTACGAAAATATCCACCCCGTGAAGATGAGTTGTGACAGTTATGCGTGTGCATCGGTATGCCAGGTTCATGGCAAAAATTTTGAGTTTCACGCGATGAAACTACTGGCTTATGTACGCCTTGCCCCCGCGAGGGGCGGCGATTAGATTGATTAGATCTAGTATGCGAGTCAGTTTTTGGAGGCCAAAAGGCTTTGCGTACACCGCCGGCTTTTTCTAATGCTGCCGTGAAAGATTCGGGATTAAATAAATAGGTAGATGATGGGGGAATTCTATTTAAGGATGCTTTAACTAATGGATCTCGAATTTGACTGGTAATCGACTCACGACGCATTTCTATACTTTCAGCGCGATGGCCACAAACTAATTGTAACAAATCAGAAGAGATTTTATGCAAGTCTCCTTTTTGAAATAACTCTTCAACCTTTCCGCTTAAATTTTCAAAACTGTTTTCTGTATTTTTAGCCCACAAAAGGAGATTACGAATAGCTTCTTGTAAGGATTCTTTTTGTTTTAGAATGCAAAAAGTAATTGCTGCATATGATTTGTCAGCATGGGCTAAGTGACGTAAAGTATCATACATTTTTACCTCTTCGTTTGTGTCTAAGTCTACGAAACCTGGGGTATGATTATAAAGCTTTTGGGTATCGGAATACCTTACCTCAGACCAAGATGTGCTACCTAAGCGCTGGACCTCTAGCAGCATTTTTAAATAACTATCAGGAGTTTTCGGAACTGATGGTTCCTTAAGCTTTGTCTCGATATCAAAAGTGAAATCTAAATTTGAGTTTTGACCTTCAATATCGGGGCACTGTTCGTCACGATTATGTTGGTCATATAGTTCCCCACTGACCCCAGAACAAACTGATACTCCATCATGATAATCAGTATGCATATTACTAGCAAAAACTTGTTGACGTAGCTCACTGACTTCCTTTATAAGCTTGTCCAATGTTGGGTTAGACTTTTGGACGCGCTTATTCTTATTACGGCGTGCGCGGCGCGACCGCTTGCTACGTTTTGGACAAGACGAGCTTGAAGAGCTACTGCTAGTTGTACTGCTGCTAGAGCAGCTAACGTTCCTTTTCCGAGCCATTCCACTCGTGCCAGCCACAGCTTGTGACCCGGCAGCCGAAACATATGCGTGGTCATCCATTATCGCAATAAGAGTTACGTTATGTAGATTGTATTCAGATATAAAGGCTTCTTTACTCACCATAAAAGTCTAAGCACACACATATATTAGAAATAACTGGTAAAACACAAAATCTACGTAGTGATCTCGAACTAAAAACACCGTTTAAAGTTATGGTCACTTAGTTTTACAAAGTAGGGTACTTACAGTTTTTCTTCAAAAATAACTCACCATAAAACAGCACTAAATTTAAATTAAATATTAAATTTACTTAACATGTAATTTATAAGATTGTGATCCGAACGGAAAAACCGTTAAAAGTATGATCACGACCTTAACGAAATTTAATATTTGAATATTTGAATTTGGAATAAAAATAAAGTGTAATTTTTGGCATCGGTCGTGAACCGATGCTTACAAGTTGCTTCGACGGAGAACGAAACGCCAATGAGCTAAAACTTGCTCGTTGCATTTTACGAAAC
Source organism: Hecatera dysodea (assembly GCA_905332915.2). NCBI lineage: Eukaryota > Metazoa > Arthropoda > Insecta > Lepidoptera > Noctuidae > Hecatera > Hecatera dysodea. The sequence goes on along the minus strand of HG995306.1, from coordinate 8,618,768 downwards.
TAAAATGGCTAGCAAACACCAGGTGGCGCCACTGTGTAGGGTAAACCAGTACTAAAACAGACAAGAAATCGACGGAAACGGATATGCTCTCTCAATATAAAGCTTCCAGTGACGGTCAAGTAGTTTAATTACATCATATTACAAACGGCGAAATGGCCTAGTCAGTAGTGCCTCCGACTTCTATGCGGACGCTCCGGGTTCGATTCCCGCATTGGATCTTGTTTTTTAATTGCTTATTTATTTCTTTTTTAATTAACTATTTCAATAATTAAATGAATTCAATCAAGAAAAACATTGTTAAGTATTAAATTAATTTACATTAACTATTATACTTTCTAAATTATAAAGCAGCTAATAATTATGGTATTCATAAATAATAACCACATTTACACCTATCATTAATTATTTAACAAATTTTTCAATTATATCTATACTAATATTATAAAGCTGAAGAGTTTGTTTGTTTGTTTGAACGCGCTAATCTCAGGAACTACTGGTTCGAATTGAAAAATTCTTTTTGGGTTGAATAGACCATTTATCGAGGAAGGCTTTAGGCTATATATCATCACGCTTAACATTTCTTACATAAATGAAGAACGCTAAACATTCTTTATCGCTGCTCCGCTCCTATTGGCTAATAGGAGCGGAGCAGCGATAAAGAATGTTTTAAAATCGGGGATTCCACGGGGACGAAGTCGCGGGCAGCAGCTAGTATTATATAAATAATTAACACAAATAATATTTTATGTTATTCATATGAATACCATAATTATTAGCTGCTTTATAATTTAGAAAGTATAATAGTTAATGTAAATTAAAATTAATTTAATACTTAACAATGTTTTTCACGATTGAATTCATTTAATTATTGAAATAGTTAATTTAATTAAAAAGAAATAAATAAGTAATTAAAAGACAAAAAGATAGTCCAATGCAGGAATCGAACCCGGAGCGTCCGCGTAGGAGTCGGGGGCACTACTGACTAGGTTATTTCGCCGCTCGTGCCAGTGATGAAAATAAACAAGTATATGAGTTACAGTTACACGTAGAGTTTCAAAGGCTTATTTCTTCGAAACTACTGGCCATTCTGAAACAATACTTTAGGGTTTGCATAGGGTTTATGGGAAACTACTACCACACACAGTCTCGTCCCGAAGTGAATTTCCCACACCGTGCCCTCCCCTTGTTAGTGGCGCTAGTGTAGTTTTCATCAAGTAACAGAATACCAAATACAGTTTTCACCGCAGAATCAGAAGTGAGAACTGGAGTGAGTTCTTACAGAATAGCATTGCAGGACAAAATGGAAACAAAATCAGCGTGATCTGCAGCCAAACACTCTGGTCGTGATCAAAGAGGACAACACTCCGCCACTGAAATGGAGTTTGGGGCGGATCATATCTACATCGCCAGGAAAGGACGGAATTTCTCGAGTAGCTGATATTCAGACGAAGTCAGGAGTCATCAGACGCGCATTCCCTCGAATCTGTCCCTTGTTAGATGATGGAGCTGAAGACAAGGTGTTGGATGTCGGTACCTACTTCCAAGGCCGGGGGCATGTTCAGGCTTCGCCTTAAGATACGCAATACACGCAGCCCCTTAATTACTTGCAAATTCTGCAACGCAGCGATTGGTCGAGCATGGATGCCGCCGACCAATCACCGCCGACCTACGCACCACTGTCATATCTTTTCAAAATCTTTTGAATATAACAATTTTGCCATCGCATCGCGAGCACGCACTATTTTTTGTAAAATTAAATGTTTGCAATAAAATGAAGTTTAAAATAATACGGTGTCGACTACATCATTGAAGAACCTCAGTCCTGTCTCCACACACACGCACGCAGCAGAGCTGAAGCCCGAACACTTCCCAATAACGCTTGACAGCTGACTCGAAGTCATCTCTAGCGTCCCGGGAATTCCTTAATATACCTAAGCCCAGAACGACTTTTGGTTCAAAATGAATCGCCTCGTATGCAGCGGAAAAGACCGGAAGAGAAGGGTATTGACAAATAGGCGCAGAGAGCCGTTTAAGCTCTCTATACCTATCTATCAATAGGGGAACTGTTTTATGGTTCCAATAGGACGAATTATGAAAAGAAAGGTCAATTTGTTCTAAAATTGGGAGCAAGGGATGGGATGAGAGGAAAAATACTTTAGTTAGGAATCGATCTGCCAAGTACTGTCTCCTAAGTTGTAGGGGTGGGTCTGCCTTCCACTTGAAGCGCATTTATGGGGGATGATTTCATAGCCCCAATGACAATTCTAAGGCATTTGGACTGAATGCTGTCTAGTTGTTTTAGCGCTTCTTTGTTACAAGGCTCAAGCAGGTAGCTACAGTAATCCATAGCGCTTCTGGTCAGTGCGCTATAGACCAGTTTAAGGTTGTAGGGGTGAGCTCCCCACCATACCCCAGCCAGAGCCTTAAGGATCGACACAGAACGTTCGCATTTTTTGACCGTGTTACTGATGTGTTCGACCCCAGACAATTTTGAGTCCAAAGTTACTCCCAGAAACTTAGCCTTATCTACGACTGGAATGCTTTGTCCATTGATGTTTATATCTATTGGAGGAACAGAACGCTTGCGTGTAAAAATAACAGCTTTACTCTTTGGTGCACTTAAGGACAAACCATTGTCAAGTAGCCATTGGTTTAATGAGGCCAGAGAAACATTCATTGAAAGAGCGGCATCCTGAATGGAATTGCCACACACCATTAGTGCAATATCGTCAGCATACTGAAGGATCTTTTGAAATTTTGAATTGGCACTTGTGTTTTGACATTACTAATAGGTTCACACTTTTGAATTATGTCTTGCAACGAGGAAATTGATGTTATAAATTGACTTTCTATTGTTGATCTCAAATTAATTTGTTCTTGTACTTCTGTCTCGGCACAATTTAATTCTATTTTATCCTGAATAAATATCAAACTCTTTGAACAATGCTTCACACCTTTTTAAATATAATTTAATCTCAATAACTTGTGCACTAGTAAAAGTAGCATAATCAAATAACTTCAAAGTGTTTATATATTGTGTATGCGTTGTTAAACGACCTCTCATGTTACCACGCTGTCTAATGAACTTACTAAGTTCAGTACTTTTAGGAGTACTATCATTGGTCATCTTAGAATTCAATTATTACTCACAAGAACAAATAAAAATACAAGTACTAATAATGAACTAAGTGAATAAATTGTGCTCCGAACCCAATTGTTGTTCCTTACTCCAGTCGCAGTATGTAGCACAGGAAAATCACCGCCTTATTGTATTCTGCAGAGCGTCCAGCAGTACTTAAACCTGGCGCGGCGTAGACCTAACTACATGCAGCACAGGCGCACTCAAATCTTTCATGCAAGACGGGCTGGATACTTATGCCCACAGCCACGCCAAGCAAGCCAACCTGGAACGTTCCGCAAAACTTATGTAGCAAAGCAAGCTAAGAAATATTAGAAATAAGGACGGTTATAATAATATTGAAAGAAAACCCAACATGCTTTATATGCAGACAGTAGAAGGAAAAAAATGAACCCGCGTGTCACACAAAGACACTAACCAAATTTTGCAAAATGCTCAGCCTAAATGGGCATGAAAATGAATGCGGGAAATGGGCAACAGGTAGTTCTGGCAGCAAAATATCATTCCTAACATAATTAAGTTAAGGAAACATATACCTAAGTTCTCAGTAATGTTTGATCACGTACCTTTGAATAAAATTATTGATATTTTAAGTTAAAGCACCAACCACTTTGTCACGAACACATATTATTATTTAGAAGAGGAAAATAATTTGCAAGAAATGTGGCGGGCTAAGCATGATATAGCAATTTTAAACTTCGTCCACGATATCACCCAGCTGGAAAATAAATAAGGAGGGAAACGAGCACTTTCCTCTTGGCTCTTGACCTTTGGCATGATCAGACTGATTGGCGTGTTCTTATGCTTGATTGATTGGCCTCTCCTGGGTTGAATTCGTTCAGCGCCGATGCCCCAGCGCCGCCGCCACGTTGCGTCTCCTGCGTCGGTGCTCCCGATTCGACTCGAATCTCGATGCAATGGTTTTACGAAGTTGCAGATTTTTCGCTTTACGGTCGCCAAAATGTGGGCGATACAATAAAAAGACTTGATCAACCCCGATTATAATGTGGTGTATTAACCAAAAGAAGTTTTACAAAAGAAAGTTAATAGTAGTGTTGCCAGGTGTCCCGATTTGCGCGGGACATCCCGATTTTCAGGGGTCTGGGGACGCGTCCCGATTTGTACCTGATCGGGACGCTAAATGTCCCGATTACTCAAAAAATGAAAAAAAAAAAAACAAAAAAACCATAATGGCTCGACTTTAGAATAACGGATACCGTGTAGAGTCTTCATATTTTTTTTGTGCAAAGTACTTATTATTCTCAACAATCTCACGAAGTTTCAAGTTTAGGAAATAAATACTTTCTGAAATAAAAAATATCAAACTTTGCAAAATTAACCTCTAATTTGGACAATTTTGACGCTTTTGACGTAACTTTGACAGCAGGTGTTGCTATTTTAGTTAGTTTTTAATAATGCGTTTTGATTTAGCACACAAAAAGTTGACGCATATTTTTTTATTTTTCTTTTATTCACGTTCTTTTGTGTTGTTTTAGTAGTGTTTAACAACTAGTCAGTGATTTCAGTTTTGTTTTGTTTGAATAACTATTTTAAAAATTATTTTGTGACGATTTATTACGACGAGTTATTATTTTCATATGGTATCTGCTAAAGGTGAAACGAAACGTTATATATGGGCAAACATTTTGTTTTCTTTCTGTTATGTCTTTCAATAGTTTCAATGTTTGTACTCGCGTTTCGATGATGGGACTTAGGGGCACCCCGACTTGGATAGATTTAGGTTAGAAGGAGATGGCGGGGTCTAGTGAGCGAGCGAAGCGAGCGAACACAGACCCCGCCATCTCCTTCGTGGTTATTTTTTTTTAAACCACTCAGAAGTAGGAGCCCCGCGAAGCGGGGCTCCGTCGACTGGTCTTCCGGCGACTAGGGCCATAGGAGAGAGTGGAAAGCAGTTATTCACCTTTAAATCAGGTAAATAGTATCAAAAAAGTACGCAAATATAACCTCAAAATGACATTTTTAAAAAATATTTTTAAAAAAACTATGCATTTCCTAAACTTTATTTTTGCTGGGATGGGATCTCCTCCCCTCCCTCCCCCCTCCCCCCGCCTCAAAAGTACAAATTTTCACAACCGTTATTCTAAAGTCCTTCCACAATAATATTTACGCTACATATTTTTTAAACACGGAACGCCATTTCCAGGCTTTGGATATATTCAAATACATGGGGGTAACTCCATTCGCTGCTACGAGATGGCATTGCATACTTATACTTATTCCTTACCCGATTCATTGTAGAAACATCCTGAAAGTTTTCCAGCGAGCCGGTGCGCTGTTATACTATAAATATGAATGATTTTATCTTGGAGATTCTTTGCAGTTAAATAGTTCTTACCTGCAAAGAATCTGTGTGCGATATTTTTTTTTAATAAAATGTAATAAAAACAAATAATTTACATTAATACTTAGGTACTGTATTCTTCTAAGTGCCTCAATCACATTTAAAGTATGATTTTTATTTTATAATTTCTACTAGTCTAGCAACCTTTACCTACTAGCTATGTATGATTAAATAGACTTAAAAACACTGTTTTTTTTATTTGTTTACTGTCCCGATCTGCAACCCTAAATCCCGATTTTTTTGACCTCATGTACCGATTTACAACAAATTGGACCTGGCAACACTAGTTAATAGTGTCGCGACAAAAATATGGCGGTTAAGCGCGAGCGCGTTCCAAGCCATTGAGGTAGGAATAATAAGGAGACGCTGCGTTATTCTATACATACATTTGCTTATACAAATTTGAGTGAAATATGATTCAGAACTTGAAATATCGTTATGTCTCATTCTTTCTTGTGAGATAATCCTATTTGATAAAAGAGACAACTATATTTAAGTTGTTGCTAATTATGGCAACATTTTGTCGTGATGTAGAGACAGTTGTAGGTAAGTGCCGTTGCAGCCATATATGTTCACAATTCATGGTAGTTACGCTGTCAAATGGTTGTTTACTTTTTTTATTATTGTGATTTGCGAGAAAACTACGAGTGTAAGGGATGATGGGTCGTCAGCACTTCCGGCACAAAGGAAAAGTCCAGTTTTCCAGGCAACTATTGTTTATTATTCACACTGTACACTGGTTATATTAAAATATATAGATTTAAAATAGGTAGGACGATCCCTTCAACCTTTTCCCAGAAGGGATGAAGGAGGAGAGGTTGTGTCCTAGCAGATCCAAAAAACTTGACCGTAGCCTAGGTAGATTTTACTTAATTAGCAGAGTCTCATGTGACCATTCCAAGTAGGACGTGGCCCACGAATGCACCACTAATTCAGTCTCACAAAAATCATAGGTTCAAAGGGAGGTCATTAGATCGCGGAGAATCTTAACACCGCGATTCAGAAAAGTGACGTCATGCGACAACGCCATCTAGTGTCGTATAGCGGAGTCTTGTAGCGTTTCTCCAATATAATATAATAGGTGGCGCTGGTGGTATGAAATAGGGTTTGTTACACGAGTAATTTTACTTTTAAAACTGAATGTAAATGTTGGAAAACATAAATCCAACATGCCTGTGTGTTGTGTTGTGAAGTGTGGTGCAAGAAACAGTCAAAATCAACCTCAATTGTGTTTGCACAGGTTAGTAGTCGGTTTTCATGCATTATTACACACAATAATACACATTCGGTGATACTATTGTAACGCAATCATGAATTTATGGCTAAAGTATTGATATTTGGATTCATTTCCACATAACAGGCCTTTTTATTATATTTGTTTATTCATTCGTTTGTTTACATAATGAAATAGTGTTGTACCGTTGCCGACTTGCGGTAATACGAAACTAGTTCCTCCGCTGGAACGATATCGGTATATTCTGTGATGTTAACATAAATAATCCTGCGTCTTATTCGGTCCGAGTGACCTAGCTAGGTCCGGCCTGTGATTCACACTTCACACCAAAATCAAAATATTTTACGTAAATCTGAAGAAAACATTGAAAAAGCTAATTATCTCTAAAAGAGTAATCATGGAGTTTCTTTCCGGCACTTCTCCATAGGAAACAGCTAATTGGAACCGTGCACCTAGCTTATAATGTTTTATGTTTGTTTTAGTTACATATTAGCATCTCTAACCAAAATGATTTAAAAATACTTTAATTTTTATAGGTTTCCTAAAAATGAAGGCTTACAGAAAAAATGGTTAGAGGCTAAGGGTCGTGGGGTGATGTTAAATAGCCTATAGCCATACTGGCTACCAAAAGCAAAAATAATTTTAATGCTTTTTTTTACGCGGTACCCTAATTATTTCTCTGAAATAAAAGTAGCCTTAGTTACTCCTTGTAACATATCTGCCTGTAAAAATCCCGTCAATATTTGTACAGCTATTTCAGAGATTAGCCGGGACAAACACTTCAATTTCATTTATTTGTATAGATAGCAGAAGGTAAGATAACCTACTCATCTTTTTCTGTTACTATTACAACGGATTTTAATTAAGTTCATTTTTTTATTTTATTTTATTTATTAGGTCTACCAACAATTGTTTACACTAATTTACAAACAAAATAAACATGTTTTTTATAGTTTACACAGTGCAACAATTACTTAAAGGTAAACACCACATGGACAACAAAAAAACAATAATAAGTAATTATGCAGCTTACAATGCATATTTCACAAGTAAGCTTAGTAAAATATATAGATCGAATATAATATATATATATATATATATATATATACCTATGCTAAATATAATAGTACAATATCCTCGAAAAATTTCGTACAAAAACTCCAAAATCATTTACAACAAATCTGTTATACAGTTCAAAAATTTAAATTTTTGCTTCCTTAGAGAATCAAAGTGAAAATCAACCTTATCGCTACAACTATTCAAAACCCTACAAAACCTAGCACATGGAGAGTTAGATCCTAACACCGTTCTTCTCATTGGAGGGCAAAATGGAGTAATGGGTTTGCGCGGAATTCTCGACGGAGCACGAAAGTTAAAGAGTGCGAGCAGCGGCGGGGAGTCGATATTACCTTTTAAGATTTTGCTAGCAAAAATTGCGTCGTTCAAACACCTTCGTTCTTCCAAGGTGTTCATGTTGAAGTATTTCAATCTCTTTCTGTAAGAACGCTCTTTTTTAGTTATTCCCGCAGAAAAAGCCAGATGCCAGACGAAGCGTTTTTGGACTCGTTCAATACGCAGACTATTTACAGCGTAGTGTGGCCGCCACACCACACTGCAATACTCTAATATGCTACGTACTAAACTCTGATAAATCAAGATTTTAGTTTTGATTTGACGAAAACCTTTACATTGTCTTATAACAAATCCCATCATCCTGGATGCTTTTTTAGAAATGTGATCTAAGTGTGGTGCAAAGGTTAGTTTTTGATCAAATAGAACTCCAAGGTCACGTATAGTGTCCACTTCATTAACTTTGTCCTCATTGATGTAATAGACTGTCTTTATTGGATTATTCTTTCTTGTATATCTAACGTGGTAACATTTCTTTGAATTCAGATACATTGCATTCCTTTCACACCACTGAATTAGACTATTGAGATCCAACTGTAAGAGTGTGGCGTCTCTGTTAGATTTAACAATTCTAAGAAACTTCAAATCGTCCGCATACATAAAAATTTTAGAGTGCCGTAGACAGTTGGGAATGTCATTAATAAAATAGTTGAAAAATATTGGGCCTAGATGTGAGCCTTGTGGAACTCCAGATGATATATTATATACGTTAGATTGATAACCGTTTACCACAACAAAAAAAGATCTACCTGTCAAGTATGAAATCACCCATTCAAACAAGTCCCCAGTAATACCATAAGCACGTAACTTATTACATAAGACTCTATGGGAAACTCTATCAAAGGCTTTGCTGAAGTCAGTATAAATGACGTCAGCTTGGTGACCCGAGTCAAGAGCTTCAATCAACAGCTCCGTGAATGGAACCAGATTAGAGCTAGTGGATCGTGATCCAACAAAACCGTGCTGATGATCGCTAATGAATAATTTTAGATGGCTTTGGAAATACGGGCAGAGCAGTGATTCAAACACTTTAGCAAACGTTGAAAGAATTGAGATAGGCCTATAGTTAGTTATATCATCGTTACTATCTGATTTATGTACAGGCACCACCTTAGCCATTTTCCATTTTAGAGGGAATACGCCAGAAGATAAGGATTTGCTGTATATAAGCATAAGAGGGCACACTAACTCCTCCGCACAATACGAAATAAAAATCGGCGGTATGCCATCAGGGCCAGCTCCTTTGTTAATATCTAAACTTTTAAGTTTTTGAAGTAATGTCTCGCTGCTAATTTTTGGACTTGTTAAACATAAACTGTTATTTTCAAGAGATTTTATTAATATTTTAGTATCTATTTCCTTGCTCAATTCTTGTTCGGGGCTATAAACAGACGCGAAGTTGGTAGCGAACATTTCACAAATTAATGTACCGTCAGATGTGGACATTGATCCATTTCTCATGGTCATGGGGAAGGTACTAGACCCTCCTCGTTTATTTTTTACGTGCGTCCAAAATAACTTTGGGTTGTTTTTTAGTTCATTTTCAAGGCCATCAATATAAACCTTGTAACAAGAAGTGGCCAAGCCATCGCAACGCTTACTAATTAATTTTAACTCAATCAAGTCCATAGGGTTTTTATATTTATTGTATCGCCTTCTAATATTATTTTTTAGATTTAACAATTTAATAAGTTTATAGTTAAACCACTGAGGATACTTACTTTTTTTTGGGACTCGTGAGGGAATAAACTGATGTATAGCGTCTTTAAGTGTCTCGTAAAAAACATCCAACATCATATTCACACTATCGCTACCCTCAAATAATTTAACCCAATCTAATTGTTTCAAAAAGTTACGAATTATTTCATAATTCGCAGTACGAAAATTAGGCCTGATTTTGGCACTATTGTATGGTAGATTGGCGTCCCCATTCAAGGAAACAACTATGTCGAGAGGTGGATGCTGTTTATCGACATTACTTATTGGACTAATACTTTTGCTCACGCTACATGAAGAATATGTTGACAAAACTAGATCCAAAATTCGACTAGCGTCGTTTGCCACCAAATTAAACTGTCTAAGTCTGTTAACATGAGTAAAATCAATCAATATTTCGCTAGTACTAGGCAAACTAAGTTTATTATACGATTTTCCCACTAAAGTCCAATCAATGCAGCTCAAATTGAAGTCACCCACAATAAAAATACTTGAATCTGAACATTGTTCAATAACAGCATTACACTGATCCAAATAGTGCTCCAGAGAAGAACGGCGTATAGGAGGAGGCAGGTATACTGCGCAGAGAACCATTCGGCGAACAGTACATGATATTGGCAAGTCAATACTTACCCATAAGTCTTCACAATCACTTTCCCAATTCTTAATACGTTTAGACTTGATTTGTTTATTAACGGCTATTAAAACCCCACCCCCTTCTTTTCCACTCTGAAAAGGCGAAGTTTCTCTATCTCTTCTGTATACCACGTACCTATCATCGAACAGCTCGCTGCTCAGCACAGAGCCATTTAACCAAGTCTCAGACAGAATGATTATATCATAATTATTACAGGCAATATTACGAGATACGGTATGAGTCTTAGTTCTTAACCCTCGAGTATTCTGATAATATATTTGCAAGTTATTAAATTTAAATGATTAAATTTACAAGTGCACGTAATAATATATGTTTCGATTGTTTTTTTTTTTTTTAAGTACGTACACATTATTTTAACTTATTTAAAATGTCCAAGCTTCCAATAAGAATATGCTCGTCGCCATCCATCTTTCTGACAAATATCCTACCGTTCCTCACCCACACGTACTTATATCCCTTCTCTTTTGCCTTAAGTCTTGTTGCAGCGTGAAGAGCTTTGTTTTTCATAATATGAGGTATGATCCAAACGTGATAAATTAGTGGAACTCGTAACTAGTATCGATACTCGTTGTAGTAACACCTTGATTGACTCAACCCTAGCAATGGCAGCCATTTTATGTTCTGTAGGTATGCACCCTATTTTCGTAGGTATTTCCCGTCCATACTTTTATAGGTCAATGGTTCCAAGCAAAGACTACAATATATATGTTTTGCACTTTTAAGTGTTGCTATAATGCAAATAAAATCTGCATGATAAGCCTTTATGTTATTAATTTAATAATATTGTTCTACACTGTAGTTACATGTCTCTAAATGCTTAAAACATTACACTATACTTATTTTGTAATATATATTAGAATATCAACTATTTTTAATGTAATAATCACACTTTGTGGGGACTTTTTTACCAGCATAGCGTTTTATATATTCAATGTAGCAACTGGTTCCAAGTACGAGTCTAGTTCAGGGGGGTGACAGTCCCTTACAATTGACTTGGATGAAATGTTGGTCGCGCCATCTACATGTTGTATCTAAAACTTTAGGTTCAGTTAGTAAATATGGCATCTCAATTCTCAACAGATGTCACTAAGAAGAATTAATGCATTTTAAGACATAAATATATTTTTTAACATACCAATATTAATGTTAGTTTACAATAATAAAATTGAGCATATTCTAATATTTTTACACATTGAGATAAATAAGATACTTCTTATGTACTGGTCTTTTTTTCGACTGGTAACCGACGAAATTAAATTTTCGACACAACGAAATTCAAATTTCAAAATGGTAGCTACTCTCTGCGTGAGCGCACGTTAGTAGATGTTTGCCATTTTTTTCGTTTGTGTAATCTTCCAGAAAGTGCGTCGAGTTGACTACACAGAACATATTATACCCTAACGGCACAGTAGAAATATGGAACAGTACAGAAACTACGAACAAACGATCGAAACGGCACACTCACACAGACGCGCACATCTACGAGGCCCCTAAGGGACTTTCGCGGTGCGCTCAGTGGCGGGTGTCGTGTTCATAGATAATACTGTTGCGCGCCAGAATTAGACAACGAAGATGGTTGCGTTCGGTACTACTAGCGCCATCTAGTATCGAGTAGCAGAACTATTGAAGTCAAGGACCTTCGCGATTTTTCTATGCTAGAATTCTCGGACCTTAGTCGGTCGCGACCGATATGTACGCGAACTTTCTGGAGTTATACTCGGCGCTCTATATAAGGCCGGCACGTGAGCCGACCGAGTCAGTATTGGAATTGCGATACAAGTGATAACTTCGAGAGCGATCTTCGACTGCGAACTCAAGTGATTAATAGTGCGATTGTGTTTTGTGATTAGTGAGTTTAAAGTGTATATTAGTGTTGAGTAAATTAAAGTGTCATCTTTGTTTATTTAATCGGCTAATTTTAATTGTAACGAACCCGAAGCTCGTAACAATTGGTGTCAGAAGAGTGGATTTAAAAGATGCCGATTCTACCGAAGGACGACACTGAGGGTATCCGTACCCGTAGTCAACGCCAGCAAGAGACGGACCAGAGGCGTTTTGGAGGTGCAACGCCGCAGACGACGGAGAGACAGTTGCCGACCATGGAGGCTGGCTCGTCCGCAGTAGCTCCAGCGTCATCATCAGCACCAGACTTTGCTGCTCTGATGATGATGCTGCAGGAACAGGCTCGTCGTCAGGAAGAACAGGCTCTTCGGTTGGAAGAACGGCTGCAACGTGACAAGGAGGAACAGGCTCGCCGTCAGAAAGAACAGGCTCGCCGTCAGGAAGAACAAGCCCGTCGGTTGGAAGAACAGCTGCAGTATGACAAGGAGGAACAGGCCCGCCGACAGGAGGAACAGGCGCGTCGCCAGGAAGAACAGATGTTCCTCATCAAGGATCTGCATGCCACTTTCGGCAAGGAAATGAAGGTTGTAAAAGATAAGGTGATTCAACATGAAAACCGCCTGATAGAAGCTGAAACCCAGATTGTGGAAATAAAGAAAGCAATGGACAACCTTAAAGTAGGAGATGGAATTGCAACCTCTGTAGCTACTACACCTTCGCCACGGGGATTCAAAGTGCCGCCGTTCGATGGAACATCTTCCTGGTCGGCCTACAAAATACAATTTGAGGCCGTTATGCAGGCGAACGGGTGGAATAAAAATCAGGCCATGACTGCCCTCACACTAGGTCTGCGGGACCAGGCCTTAACTGTTCTGGAAGCTCTCGGCAAGGAAGTGACTTACGAGCAGCTCCTTGAGGCGCTGGAATCTAGGTATGGCGACGCTCATCTGGAACACGTGTTTCGTGCGCAGCTAAAGGATCGCGTGCAACGCAGCGGTGAAAACCTGCAGCAGTGGGCCCTTGAGGTGGAGAAGCTGGTCCGAAAAGCATACCAGTCTGTACCTGCGCTCATTCAAGGGAACCTGGTGCAGGCATTCATTGACGGCATCCGCGACCTTGAGGTCAGAGCTGCTGTTAGGCTCGGTCATCACGGGACGCTCAAGGACGCCTTGGCTCATGCTCTGGAAGTGGAAGCTGTGCGGCAGGATCATCGTTCCCATCGCGTCAGGGAGGTTGCAGCGGCTACTGTTCGCGACCGGTCTAAAGGATACAGCCCTAGATGCTATGGCTGTGGGGAAAGGGGCCACCTACGGTCCAGTTGCCCTAACTGCAGCGAACTGTAGATAGAGAAGATAGTGGATCTCCAGAGGGTAGGGCGGTTAACAGTACCGCCCAGCAACTGCAGGGAAACGAGTAAAAGCCAGGACTGCGGGGCGGGTGCTGGCTGATGTTCAGAGAGCCCCAAGGATTTCGATCTCACAAACCCATGACGGGAACAGCCTAATCATCAAGGGCGAGATCAATGGAACGCCATGTAAGCTGACAATAGACACTGGAGCCTCTCGCACGGTTGTCAGTTCCCAACTAGTAAGTCGGTTCCTTGGGGACTCCGCATACAACCGAGACCGCATAAATTTGGTGACGGCCACCGGTCAGCGCATACCCGTCCGCGGAGAGAAAGAGATGGAGTTGAAGCTAGGAAACAGGATCTATCTTCACAATGTCATCGTGGCTGATATAATGGACGATTGCATCCTGGGCCTAGACTTTATGAGGAAGAATTGTTGTGAGATCGACGTTAAGCAAGGAGTTTTGAAATGTGGACAAGAGGAACTTTTCATGGAAGGGGCGTTACCAGAAAAGGTGTACAGCCTAAAGAAGATTGTTCTTCCTCCGAGATCGGAAACGATTGTGCCGGTTAGGCTTCCTCGAAATCCTGGGCAGACTCATCGGTGTGTACTTGTGGAAAGGGTAGACAGTGACCTTCCATGGAAAGTGGCACGTACTTTGGTTAGAGCCACTGATATTTCAAGAGTACCTGTGCTGAACCTTTGTGATAAGGAACAGGTGATAGATAAGGGCACGCTGATTGGTACATGTGAGGAAGTGGATTGGTTACGTCGAAGCCAATATGTATCGACTGGGAACCTTAGCAAGGATGCACAAACGAAAGTGACCACACTTTTAGATGACTGTCGCAGCGTTCTGTCTCGAAATGAAATGGTCAAGGCGAAGAGAATGTTACTGAAGTATGCCAATGTTTTCTCTTCAAATGATGCTGACATCGGGAAGACTGATTTAGTTCAACACAAAATAAACACAGGAGATGAGTTGCCTATCCGTCAGCGGCCAAGGAGATTGCCAGTAGCACGTGAAAAGGAAGTGGAAACCATGATTGAGGGAATGGTGAAGGATGGTGTCATAGAACCTTCATCAAGTCCATGGTGTTCGCCTGTTGTACTGGTAAGAAAGAAGGACGGCACCATGCGGTTTTGTGTTGACTATCGTCGTCTGAACGACGTTACAAAGAAGGACAGCTATCCGTTGCCAAGAATTGATGACACGCTGGACATGCTTACTGGAGTAAAGTGGTTTAGCACGTTGGACCTTAAAAGTGGCTACTGGCAGGTCCAAATTGATCCTAAGGACAAGGAGAAAACTGCGTTCTCGACAGGAAAGGGTCTGTGGCAATTTAAAGTCATGCCGTTTGGTTTGTGCAACGCTCCGGCAACGTTTGAAAGGTTGATGGAACTAGTACTAACCGGGTTAATTGGCGATGCTTGTCTGGTCTACTTGGATGACATCATCATCGTAGGCCATACGTTTGATGAACATCTGCAAAACCTGGAACGCGTGCTCATGAAGATCCAGAGTGCAAACCTCAAGTTAAGTCCAAAGAAGTGTTCATTTTTCAAACGGCAAGTTAGCTTTTTGGGATACGTAGTGTCGGAAGAAGGTATCCGCACTGATCCAGAGAAAATCGCCGCTGTTAAGGATTGGCCAATTCCTAAAGATAAGACGCAGGTCAGAGCATTTTTGGGTTTGTGCTCCTACTATCGGCGATTTGTCAAGAACTTTGCTGACATAGCGAAACCCCTGCACAAGCTAACCGAGGAGAAGCGTCATTTCTGCTGGGATGAGAGTTGCGACATTGCATTCCAGGAGCTCAAGGAACGTCTGTGCAAAACACCTATTTTGGGGTATCCTGATACCGGCAAGGAATTTATAGTTGACACAGATGCAAGCGACATAGGACTTGGCGGTGTGTTATCTCAACGGAATGGCGATCAAGAGGTTGTGATAGCGTACTTCAGCAAATCTCTGTCGAAGCCAGAAAGGAATTATTGTGTCACGCGACGGGAATTACTTGCTGTGGTCAAGTCATTGCAGCATTTTAGCAAATATCTGCTGGGAAGGAAATTCCACTTACGAACTGACCATGCTGCGCTGAAATGGCTATTGCAATTCAAAAATCCAGAAGGACAAGTTGCGAGATGGATTGAACTACTTCAGGAATACGACTTTGTAATTGAACATCGCAGCGGGAAAACTCATGGCAACGCAGATGCATTATCAAGAAGACCTTGCCCTGAAGACTGCAAGCATTGTACTCGGCAAGAGGGTAAAGAAGTCGTACCTGTGATGATGATCAAGACAGACCTTAGTAACGAGTGGAAGGAAAACTTGGAAAGTGCACAGCAGGATGATTTGGACATCAAGCCGATCCTGGAGTGGATGAAGGCCAGTGCTCCGAAGCCTACGTGGAGTGATGTCTCAGCGATGAGTTCAATCACAAAAAGCTATTGGGCCCAATGGGACAGTTTAGTGATTCAGGATGGAGTCCTGTGCCGTAAATGGGAAAATGCTCGCGGAGACAGCTGTCATTTGCAAATGGTTGTCCCTAAAGCTAAAGTACCGGATGTTCTACAGCTGTACCATAATGGTTGTTCAGGAGGCCATATGGGAGTTAAACGGACTCTACTGAAGATACGGGAACGGTTTTACTGGGTCCACTGCCGTGACGATGTTGAGGACTGGTGTCGCAAGTGTACAAGTTGTGCGGCTGTAAAAGGACCTCAGACTCGTAGCAGAGGTGCATTGAAATTGTACAATGTTGGTGCACCATGGGAAAGGATAGCGCTAGACGTTGCGGGACCGTTTCGGGAAAGTGAAAGTGGTAACAAGTATTTCATGGTGGTTATGGATTATTTCACTAAGTGGCCGGAAGTCTTCGCCATTCCAAACCAAGAAGCTTCAACAGTTGCGGATAAACTAGTTCATGAAGTCTTCTGTCGTTTTGAAGTACCCTTGGAGATTCACAGCGATCAAGGAAGGAATTTTGAATCCCAAATATTCCAGGAAACTTGCCGAGTGATGGGTACTTATAAAACGAGGACAACTTCTTACCACCCACAATCGGATGGAATGGTAGAACGATTTAATCAGACATTGGAGAGATATCTGGCCAAAGTTGTGGCAAACCGGCAACGGGATTGGGACAAGCATATACAACCGTTTTTGCTGTCATACCGAAGTGCTGTTCATGAAAGCACGTCAGTGACACCAGCTTTCGCAAACTTTGGAAGAGAATTGCGGCTACCTGCAGACCTGATCACCGGAATACCACCTGATGCCCCACGCAGTATAACCGATTATGCGAATGACTTGCGGAACAAAATGAACGACATTCATGAGCACGTCAGACAATCGGGCCAGCAAATGTCTGAAAAGATGAAAACCCGCTATGACCGCAAAATGAACAATAAAGGGTTCGAGGAAGGTTCACTAGTGTGGTTGCACAATCCAGTTCGCAGCAAAGGGAAATCTCCTAAGCTTCAAGCTAAGTGGGACGGACCGTACCGGATTGTGACAAAGATCAATGACGTAACCTACCGTATACAGAAAAGTACAAGAAGCGTTCCTAAGATTGTTCATGTTGATCGTCTGGCGCGTTATTATGGCGCTGATAATGCTCGGGACGAGCATGTCTTAGGAGGGGGCAGTGTTGCGCGCCAGAATTAGACAACGAAGATGGTTGCGTTCGGTACTACTAGCGCCATCTAGTATCGAGTAGCAGAACTATTGAAGTCAAGGACCTTCGCGATTTTTCTATGCTAGAATTCTCGGACCTTAGTCGGTCGCGACCGATATGTACGCGAACTTTCTGGAGTTATACTCGGCGTTCTATATAAGGCCGGCACGTGAGCCGACCGAGTCAGTATTGGAATTGCGATACAAGTGATAACTTCGAGAGCGATCTTCGACTGCGAACTCAAGTGATTAATAGTGCGATTGTGTTTTGTGATTAGTGAGTTTAAAGTGTATATTAGTGTTGAGTAAATTAAAGTGTCATCTTTGTTTATTTAATCGGCTAATTTTAATTGTAACGAACCCGAAGCTCGTAACAATACCTACGCTATTATAATGGCTATAGGTGGACCACTCAGGTTTTCGTTTTTCAAAAACTGTGTACCCAAGCACAGATTTTTAATACTAGTATTAAATCCTTATACCGAAGACTAATTTTAATTTATATTGTATTATAATTTATATAACATAATTATGGAATAAATTAATCCTTATGAGTATGAAAAAATAAATGACCATAATTTTACGACAACATTATATTCTAGTCGTTTTAATGTTTGTTCGGGCATAACTCCGTCGCTTGCCAACCGATTTGAAAAATTCTTTTTTTGTTGGAAAGGGTATAACTTCCCACAAGGTCCCATTAAAATTTTATCGAAATCGAACAAGCGGGTTTTTGTTAATTTCAATAAATGATAGCAAATCTGTCGGGATAGCTGAAATCGCATGTTTGTTTATTGTTTACACCAATTTATACCACGTACGCTGTGATGGGTATGTTTAGCTTGGAGTGAACCACTAAAAAGTGAAAAATAATAAAACTTTTTACAAAAAATACAACCGACTTCTAAACAAAAAAAAACCAAAAAGTACAAAATAACTTTAATTTCGGAACTCGGTGTTTTTTATTGCTTTTTTGTTTTAAAAAATACAACCGACTTCTAAACAAAAAAAAAAAACAAAAAGTAAAAAATAACTTTAATTTCGGAAGTCGGTGTGTTCAAAACAAAAAAGCGATCAAAAACACCGAGTTCCGAAATTAAAGTTATTTTGTACATTTTGGTTTTTTTTTTGTTTAGCAGTTGGTTTTATTTTTTGTAAAAAGTTTTTTTATTCAACATACAGAAATCCTTCATCAAAATTTTAGGGCAGATATTAGGTATAATAATTGAAATGGAATAAAATGGCATAGAAATGATAAACAATATTCAATTTGTATTTTTTTTTTACAATGGCATTATTTACATTTTGACCAAAGAAGAAAGTCGCATGGAATAACATGCACTAACGCATTTTCGCGTGACTATTTCTCCCAGTCAACTCTTACCGCAAGTCGTGTTAAAGAACTTCGTTCCAATAAAACACTTATTGCAAACATTAAAAGTGACAACCCTAACTCTCTACTGGAGCGTAGGTAATTATTTCAACAAATGGGCTTAGTTTCCATACTGTTCCATATTTTTACTGTGCTAACGGGAAGAACGAAGACTTCATACAAAAAATATGCCAACAGCTTGCTGAAG